>JAUOZQ010001169.1:0-17118 GCA_030710315.1 Anomotaenia brevis
CTTTTCGTCTGTAATTCGAGATATAATGATCAAAATCTATAGGTCATAGTATTTTTGCATGGAAATCTCGATAGAAACTAGGAGTGTACCTGTTTGGATGAGAATGTGAGTATTCAGGTGGCCCTGGCATGAGAAGCCCTTGCCACACAGTGAGCACCTGAATGGCCAACTCTCGTCGTGGGTGTGCGTATGCCTTTGCAGGTCCCGTCTTTCGACGAATTTCCTGCCGCAGACATCGCAAGTGTGCTCTTTTTTGTGGTGTGTCCATAATTAGGACAATCATGTGTTAACTTGCTAACTCATTCATATCTACATTTGTTGTAAAAAGTTGTAGACTATCGATAGAAGCCCACATCAGTTACCTTTGACGTCGCATTCCTAGTAAGCTGGACTAAATAAATCTGAACACTCTCCACTAACTTGGCCGCTCTCCTAGAGCGATCGTTAGCGCGAGTGTTGCTGCTTAAGTCGTGGTTCCGATGAATAGAAAGAAGCGGTGGTAATTGAGATGTTCCAGGAGAATTTTCGTGAAGGGTGGACGGGGTGTCACCAGAAGACATGTTTACTTTTGGGTAGCTTAGTTAATTATGGCTGAGGATTAGCTTGACGGGTGGTTTATGTTGTGTCGATTGATCCTGATTGGCTGCGGGACGCTTAGATACTAATTGGTTAACTGTTGCGCACCTTATCGCATTTGAACAAGTGAGCAAAATATGACCTTTTTTACTGTTACAATTTGATTCTTTGATCTTGGGAGAGCTTCACGTGGCCAAACCATGCATTCGAGACAATTTGAAGAATGATGCAATCGATTGTTGGCGTTTAGGAATCACCAAGTACTCCAACGCAAAGCACCTACTTTTTTATTTCATCTGTACTTACGAACCCAAGTACATTCAACCTTGCTCGAAAGCTTAAAAATTCGTGGTATTTGTGCTTCCACCGGAAGGCTCTCATTCATCTCATTCCTCCACTCAAATATCTTGCATTTTTGTCCCAATAAAGAAACAATTCAGTCACTTAACTCTTTATTATTACTAAACCTTGCAAATGTTAGGCCTTTTGGATTGCAATTTGTTGTCTTTACACTCAAATTCGAAAATCTGTATTTCTCACTGTATAAATCCTCACTAAATTCTGCATCGAGAATGCGACTATGAAGCAGTGGAAAGATTAGTTAGGCAGTTTCGATTAGCAAAACATCTTCTTACTACTTTGGTTCGATATGTTCGTCTGCACCAGCGAGAAAACAATGCAGTACAATACGCGATAAACAGTTAGGGTTTCTTGAATCAATGTAGGCGAATAATCTTAGTCTGAACTGTTAAAAAGCGTACTGGTTGAAGCGTAATATGCCTGGCAACGCTGTCAGTATGAGTCATGACATCTGAGTTCAAGCTTGAGCTGTTTCGATTAGGGGTAACTCATTCTTAGAGATGATGATTCGGTACTAAAAATTCAAAAATACAGGAGATATACAAAGAAATCATGCGTGCATTCAGGAAACCCGATTGAAACGTTGGTGAACTTGGGGTCATGCTTGTCGATTGACATAAATTTAATTATTGAATTTAATAAAAAGTATTTGATGAAGGAAAAGAGAACACAACGGATCTTAAGAAACTTGTTGATGTAAATGTCACTTTCTGCTGTAGATAGATGCCTTCTTGAGATTGTAGAAAGATTCACTGAATGCTTCTTAGTAATGCAGCACATCACAAGAAGAATGCTTCGAGACTGCGGTTATTATGGGCGATAAAGATGAGTTTTTATGTTATCGTCTTAGTTCAAAATGTTGCTTAGCATTATTACTTGCTTTTTATTTTAGCTAAATGTCGTCGTCGTCAACAACCGGAGGCTAATGGAAATTTTTTCTCATTGTTAACGCATTTGCCCTAAATAGTTTAATTTTTTGTTAAACTAACTGACAAACGAAGAAAGGTTTCAACAGTTGCATTTTTAAATGTTACTTAGTTGACCCAACACGCTCGATCACATAATTCTTCAAGTTGTAAAACTGCCTTTTTCATCTCTATTATGCCATGACGTTTGGGTCTTATTGGGGTTGTTTCGAGTTGTGAAAATAGTTCATAATTGGAGGAAACCTGAGAGATCTGTATGTGCAATATTTTTCTTGACAAATTTGTGCAACCTTAGATGTACATTATTTGTATTACTTTCTGTAATTCTTTGCTTTCAACACTCTGTTCTTCTGCAATCTTTTCCTAATTTTGCTCATCAAACTAGTCACAGTAATTGGTAATTCAATAACTTTTCTTAAAATTTAATACTGCTTTTAGGGAATCTATTAACAAGCACTTCTAGTACCATGGCCCTATTACAATAGGAAGGGAGCAGAAGATGAGGAGGAAAGTGGATATAGAAATAAGCCCAAATTTATAATAAGCTTTAAAAAGGGCTGAAACGAAAAGATGCGAAATTGAAGTATTTTAAGTTATCGTATTGCCGAGCTTAACAACAATGCACTCGAACTCGAATAAAGATATCTCCTTCGTTTTCACATCCGATTAAGTCGAAGAGATTAAACACCATGGGATCTCCTCCTGATCAACCTGCTATTTATTTTCGAGAAATCTAATGAGATAAGGCTCACTCAACAATGTGACCAAAACATCATCGTGCAAATCAAATCCGTCCCCAGCATCAAATCAACGCATGTCATTCAAATAAGGAAGCCATCACAGTAGCCGAAATTCGGAAACTTGTGAAAGCAATCTGGTTGTGTGAGATGGGGATCGTATGCAACAATACTATGACGGCAATGGACTAATTCATGCCATATGTCTTAAAGTCATAAGGGTTGGCTTCTTCGACGTAACGAGCAATGTCACACAAATGCCGAGTTGCTAAGTTTGATGGAGCTGCCAAAGCGTCCTAAGTGTGAATGGCGGCGTATAAAGCCAAGCGTAGGCAGGCATCCGGTTGCCTGTTTTCCGACTATCATTTTGCCTTGTGGCCCGAGAACCCATAGGCATGGGCTAAATACTCAGCACATAGAGCATGTATATGGTGAAAAATATTTTATTTTAAATTTGTTCCTGCCTGATGAATCCGTTATTACCTCCCTGTTACAATCACAGGCTATATAATGATAGAAATTGAGCTGCCGGTGTCTTTTGCTTTGCAACAAAATTATCACCTATTTGTGAACCCCAGTTCTAGCTTTGGTAGTCTGCTCTCCACCAAAAGGTACAACGTAAGCTCAGACTCAGCGGACCGCAAGTAGTGCCTCAGAACCACATTCAGCTGGAAGGCCTTTGCTCAAATGAAGCTAAACTTCAGTAATGCATAAGAAATACTGAATATTGTTAACGATATCCCTCATTCAACGCATAAACATGCGGTAATGGGACTGCAGTGGCCTTGAGGCCTCACACACCGATTCAGAACCACTTCCATTTATTATCTTTTAGTTTGAAGCTATTTGACATCAACTTTGGGAACCCGCGATTTTAGACTTATGCTTATTTTCAATTACTTCCACACTTGTGTCGAAGCCGCGACATGAGAGCTGGTGCTTGCGTAGTCCGGCTGAACACCCGTTGCCGTAAGCGTGTAATGAAGACGCTGTGTACAAGCCAAGGAGGTTTCTGGAGTTAGGTTAAGGGAAAAGAAGGTTGATGGCAGAGGTAAAGTTACATCCATCCCTTGTACTGGTGCCATGTTTTCATCACTATCGTAGTTCAAATCGAAGAGACCAGCTTTGACCTTAACAGGCAATTTCACTTTGATCCCTTTATTTGCGAATCGACATTCGTGGCTTTGTAACATAGGTGTTCACTTATTTACACGACTTGGTAAGTTACTGTCTTTATTAATCCATTAAATTCGCCTCGTAAATTAACATCTATTGCAGATCCCAATAGGAGCGCAGCCAACTTTTCTAGACGATATGAAAGCAAGATTACCCTTCTTTGAGAACTATCGTACCATGAATGCCATAGGCTGCGTAATTACCCCGTTTTGCTACATAGCCTAAATCACTAAACATTGGTATTTAGTGTTTATATTAAAATTCCTGGCACCCTTTAAGGAAATTATCAATGCCACAATCACGTCTGATATTGCTGCATGTGAACTACTTAGCTGTGAACAATAAAACTTATTCCACAAATCGTATTGGTCTAATTCGCTGAACGGAGTTGGCTGGCCAATAGAGACCGACCATTCAAAGCCCACAAACATTACTAATTCTCCTGACCAAACTAACGTCGTGATGGAAACTCGTAGCGAAACCACCTCCATTGGAAGAGAAATGTAATTAGCGTTTCAAGAGAAGTGCCAGTGAATTTTTCATGGGAATACGACTAATAGCCCAAATTTATTTCGATGCAAATATCAGCACCCATGATAGACAGTCGACCCGGATCGTCAACGACTGAACAGATTACCAGTAGTTTAAGGCCTTTTTCATTCATAATTCCGAGCACTAAAACCGGTCCCACTGCAACTACGATACAAATCGACAGGGCATCTTCGAATATTGACGAGATCTCCCATTGTCAGCCAAATCAAAAAGCTTGTGGGGTAATTGCATTTGATTTTGCTTCATGTTCCTTCTACGTTTTAACATCAGTCTAGCACTCTCGATTAAAATAAGCACAAGGTCAGCTATATTTTCTCCCTTAAGCTTAAATGAGATGTGATTTTGTTAAGTGAGCACGGAAACACCATGCATTCTTTCACGTTATTGAATACCTGTTTTGCTTAAGGCGGACCATCTTGTCACAATTTTAGAGACAACCGTATTCCTTAATCCTTTTTTAAATCTGTAGCATTTATGCAATTGGACGGTGAGAAAAGCTTCGAGGGCAATTTTATGAAGGCGATCATGAATCAATCTTTTTATAAGTTCAAGGTGAATTTAAAATTGACTTGCAATTAGAATCCAATTTAATCGGCAAATTTGATATCTCCTTTGTTTCTGCAGCAATCATTAATTAATTTGCGAATCCGAAGCTCCAAATAAATGGCCAATTCAATCCCGTGATTTATGAGCTTTTAGTATGTAATTGCACATGGCAGATTTCAGCTCCAACCCCGCCCGGTACTAAAGTGTGCAGCCCAATTTAAACAGCAATACTCCTCAGTTCAGTTGGCCTAAATAGTTTCGTTTAGGTCAATGAGAGCAAAATGTGTTGGAAAAATATTGATTTATTTGTTACTTTGCGGCATTATCATTGAAACACTTTCTGTACTTTTCATCAGAGTTTTGCTTTTTTAAACATTTTAGCACTACATAATTTAATTTGTGAAAAATAATAAGTGATACAGTTGCATGCAGGAATCAGCAGAGCTTTCGTGGGCAATAGCGCCAATCCCAGTTTTGTTAAGAATATGATTCCAAGAATCTCACTAAGTTCTTAATTCATATGGAATTGTAAAAGAAGCTAAAGCATATTCATCTTAATTCGCTCTTTTTAACCAAAGAATGACTAACACATACAGAGCATACTGGATAATTGCGGAAAATGGATTTTACTGAAGGTACAAACTGCACACAGTTTTCTCGTTATTAGTACTTGGCTTGCATATCACTAATTTCCGCATTGGCGTTGGATGATGTTAGAATGTGCAAAACAACGAAGCGCAAATGCTCTTCTCATTTAGCAATTTTTTGCTCCATGAAACACTTTTGCACTGAACGATATATTCTGATATTTATTTTATCTGATTCACACGGTTAGGTTTTATTTAATAGACCACCAAGCACCAGCAAAACTTTCCGTTTTGGCATAGACCTCTTCCTTTTTAAATGGCCTCCAATCTAGCAATAAGGGTTTGGAAATTATCTCTTCGCTTATAACGTAATTAAACTCAATTTGTAAGGCTTACCATAAAACCAGTCCGCGTAGAAAAAACATTTGTTTGTTAAATCAAACCCCGTGTCCACCGGATCTACGCTTACGCAGCACTCGAATTTCAATTTCTTGTTTCTTGTGTGCATTTTTCACAAAGATATCCTTAACTTGACATAAAGTTTTAGCTAAAGCTATGGCTTATTGTCAGCCTATAGATGAAATCTTCTCAAATGGCCTTTACGTCAAAAGAAAATGGATTTCATTTGTTCTGATGAACCAGTATGATCTCCACTATTGCAAATGTATTACCTATGCTGAAAATCCCTGTCGATCATGGTTTAACTCTTCAATAAAGCACTGTTTTTTGGTAAATCAACGAATCAGATGTTACTGTTATAGCTAAATTTTATTAAACATTTCTATTTGTGGGAAGTAGCGTTATCAAATTGAACGGAGTAGCAGTTCAGGCGACGTTATCGCCCCAAAATCCCATGGGCCACTTTGCAAGAGTGGGATGATACAATAAATATTTAGCCTCAAAATTGAGTTTTTATTAAGTTTATAACGATAAGGGTTAGTAAATTGTCAGACAGATGCCTAAAGAGCCGAGTTCGAATAATAGACGACGCTCAATCATCAGGCAGGAGAAATTCAGGTAAATATGCAATACCATCGCGGTTATCGGCAATACAGGCTTTAAAGACAAGACGCATTGCCTATACGCAAAAGTGAATGAGAAAAAATAGCAAACAAATGACAATACGCAGTTGTGCACTTTTACTCAACACGACTCTTCAACCACATCGTACATGCAATTTTGTATTTTAATTCGCTTGTTCATCTTTGCTAAGTGACTTTAGGATGGTCAAATTTTATAAAAAATTCCCTACCATGGCAGTAAGACCTAGCTAATTTTGAAATTTAATAGTCCACATTTGTTTTTCGGTACGTATGTTGATGAACGACGCAATAGTAGTTACAAATTGCCAGTTTTACAGATTTAATTGTCATTTACACGTTTAAAATGAACATTTCTATCTGATAGGTTTAGACAAGCATACCTGTATTTGTCACTCCTTTATCTTGCCTATCCAAAAATCTTTATTATGCCACCAAGTTTGTAACGTGTTAAGAAGATTTTTGGGTAATATTTGTAGCAATTACAAGTGACAATGAGGTATGCATAATTAATGACTGTGCTAAATGTTTAAGTGTTCAGTAGATTACATCTTTTCTGACGGACAAAGCAAAAAATGAATTTCGAATTTTACGTCTGCATGCGTCAATAACAATCGATTTGCCTACATATACAAAAAAGTTACGGTAGTTTCATAGTTTCGTTTTCTTACAAAAATGAATAAAATCCAACTGACTGAGTCCGAACCTCGGTAAATAGTTGCCATTTTTTGCTGTACGTACATATATATTTGAATACTTCTGGCTAATACTTCAACATTACACATCTTTTCCCATACGCCATCACCTAAAGTGAAATTTGACTCAGCACCCACCACATGGTACCGCGTGTGTGTTAGGCTTACTCCACTGACCAAAAAGTATCCATTTCGGTAAATATATGCCTAATTTATAAAACATTATTGATTAAAACCTAAAACGCACTTTTTGCTGATATCTTTAAAATGGAAAAGAAAATTCCATTGCAATCACCTAAACAACAAGCTCAAGTTTACAAGTGGTATCACTCTGAAAACGCATTGCAACTTTTCTAAAACTCTCTAGGCAGTATCCTATTTGTTATATCGAAATGGGCCATCTTAGGAACATATCTTGTTACACTTCTGGAAACGAGCACTTTATAATTAAGTATGGAGCCCTAGCAACTATTAGTTGTTAATTTCATCCGACAACGTATTAGGTTGCTCAAGCAATGGATTACTTGGCTTTGAAGCGGTATACATCAGTGATACGAATTTTCCTTTGTTGATTCACAATAGTGCTAGCTTTTTAGATAAAGGATATATTTTAATAGTGATTAACGTGCATAAATCTTTCGATTCTTGATAAACGTCAGAACGAAACCCCGGGTCGTAACTTGAACTCGATAAGTTATTTCTGTCTCCTCAGGAAACAAATTGCAGCCCCTTGTGCCAAGCGAGTAGAGTGTGGCAATGAATATTTGTTTTAAGGGTGCCGGGTATTTTACTATTAACACGAAGCTCCAAATTATTAGTAACTGAGACTATGAAGGGATGCAGAATTACTACACAGCCCAAGATATCGAATGTAAGATGAGGTTAACTTTAATGTTATGATGTCCAGAAAAGTTGGCTACATTCTTCTTGTAATATATGTTAATGTTAGCTGACAATGCAAATCAAGTCGATTAGTGCAGACACCAACTTACCTAGTCATTTGAAAAAGTGTACACCTTTGTCATATAAGTATAAACACCGATTTGTGGCTTAGAGGGATCGTAGTGAAATCGTCATTTAAGATTTAAGCTAGTACCTTCGATGTAAACCGAGGTGGTGATGAAAACACCTTACCAGAACAGAGTGGATGTGACTTTGCCATCTAAGAATGTCACTGTAAGTCGAACTTCTTTTCCATTAATATAACTAAAACCGTATTTTGCTTAAACAGGCCGCCTTCATTACACCAGCTGTCATGTCGCGGCTTCGACGCTAGTATGGTAGCTATTAAAAAAGGAAATTGGTTTAAAATATCATGTTCCCAAGGCTAGTGTCAATTGGATTTTAAAAAAATATATATTAGGCGGTACCTCACTAGTATTTGAGGCTCCTATGCTAGCACAGGTCCTTTGCCGTATGCTTATGGGGCATATAGGATAGCGTTAGCGCTATTTAATACTGCCTCTGCTGTGGTTTTAACTGTAATACCGAAGCTTAGCTTATTTTGAGCTAAAGTCCCCTAGTTGGAAGTGATTATTGCCTATTGCTGCCCCTGAGTCTACTACCTCTAATAACGCCGTAAATGCTCACTCTACGGTTCAGTTAACATTCAATTCTAGGACGATATTTTCGAAAATCGCCGAAGAATACTCTTCAATAAATTGTCCCCTTACCCTCCATCCACTGCGGTAGCTTTCCATCTTCATTCATGAACTGTCGTTTTAGTGATTCCAATTGTACAAAGTTTTTAGTATATATTCTGGGTTTTCCGATATCAGGCATTTGCAATAACTATGTACGTCGTGTTCGAAAGAGATTAAAGCCTACAAGTTTACCAAGCGATTCTTAGACGTACCGGATGAATTTGCAAACCGACTACTATAAAACTAGAAAAAAACATCGAGGCTGCTGAGAAAAAAAGTACTTGACGAAGATTGGTGATTTACTGATATTCCGGTAGATACATCCGACAACATTTCGGAAAATGTGGAATTAATGGCTCCAGCATCGGTCTATCTTCAGGATAGAGCTGATACTGATTACTTTTAATATAAAACACCTCAAAGTAATGGGAGTTTGCTATGCTGAGGTTTCAAGTAAGCCAGTTTGAAAGGGGACCTTCGATTAGAGTCGTGCTTCTTGATGTCAATGCCGCAATAGCACATCCTTCGTGGAGAGCTTCTTCCTGGAGAGCTACAGTTCACAGCAGCAAATAAGTATGCTCCGTGTTTTCAGATCACCTTATTGCATCATTTTTCCCTTCTATAAATACAAATTTTAGCCATTGGTTTGGGCAACACGCTCAGTCGGCAATGGAGATCGCTTAGCAGCTATTAACATCGTGCTATTATTGTAAAATGCTTATGCGTGATGATGTGAAATATATCAACCTGTTTAGTCCAAAATGCAGCTTTAAATATGCTACCACAGTTGGGTTACTTATCTAACAAATCATTTGATAATTATGGAACATTTATAGAATTGCATCTACCAATTTAACCCTTTAAATATCCTGAGTGAGAATGAATATGCGTAAAATAATTGGGAAAAGTATTACTTCTACGTATTTGTGCATAATTTACACCACTTCGGCTATGCGTATTCATTAAACTGCTTCTACAATAAATGTTCGACTGCTATCAAGTCATATATTGCATTTTTTTTATAAAATCAAACGAAGTTTAAATTTTTTCACTTTTAATGGATTAAACAATGTTTTAGTGTTTGTAGAATGTTATTCTTGATTAAACTTACCGTACCGAATAATAAGATGTAGATTTGCTCTATTAAGTACCCACCAAATTGGATGTACCATCGATCATTCTAGACACAATGTTTTGGGGTCAGAAATTTCTCAAACTCGACTTTGGTCTACGCCGTGACCTCCCCTTCATTTTCCTCATTGCTGACGTTCAACAGCCCATCATCGGTGCCGATTTCCTGTCCAAGTGCAACTCTATTGTCGACGTCAAGAATCGTTTACTGGGCAACAGTCTTACTTCCTTCAATGACGCCTGTGATACCAACGCTTTATAACCAATCGGCCTACAATTCCTACTCTCCGTAAGTGAGTGTTTTTCTCTCATTCTCCGTGAATTTCCTTCTCTATTCCATGTCACTCCCGATATCACGGAGGTCAAGCACGCAGTACGACACCACATCGTCACCAAAGGTCAGCCAGTGTACTCCAAGGCACGCCGTCTCCCCTCAAACAAAATCCAAGCTGCCAAGATGGAATTTCTGCACAGCTTTTCCCTAGGCATCGTTGGAACTTCCAGTAGTCCATAGGCTTCTCCCTTAAACATGATCGCAAAGAAAAATGGCGACTGGAGACCATGCAGAGACTATCGCGCCCTAAACCGGATCACAGATCTAGACCGCTACTACATTATGCATATACACTACTTCTTAGTACACTTAAGAGGCAAGTCACTTTTTTCGAACTGGATCGGGTGCGCGCTTATCATCAGATTCCTATGGCCTCTGAAAACATTGCAAAACAGCCATCATCACATCCTTTGAGCTCTTCGAATTCCTTTGCATGCCCTTTGGCTAACGTAAAACAGCACAGTATTTTCAATGATATATTGACTAAGTTTTCAGAGGTATAGATTTTGTCTATGAAACATTGACTATGTCCTCATCGCAAGCTCCAGCGCTTGAGAGCACAAGCGTCATTTAAGACAAGTTTTTGAGCCTATGGAGAAGTACAGAATCACAATCAATCCACGGAAATGCCTTTCTGGGCAAGTAGCTATTGACTTCAGTGGTCACCACATCGACGCACGAGGTATTCGTCGGCTGTCCCGGAAAACCCAATCTATCATGGACTACCTTGCCTCTCAGTCAGCAAGAAACCTGCGTCGTTTCCTCAGCCTGGTAAACTGCTAAGGTAGATTTGTTCCAAATTTTGCTCAGGTCCCTCAAATTCTTACATACCTACTCAAAGGAAACCTTAAGCATTTTATAATGACACCCGAGGCGGAAATTGCTTTCAATTCTGTCAAGCAAAACGTGTTTAATACAACATCACTATGCCATTAGGATAATACCCAGGCACACAGTTAGTCTTAAAAACAGATACATCACAAGTGGCTGTCGGAGTTGTTCTACAATAGATCGTCAAAGGCCAAATCCATCTTCAGTCCTTCTTTCTGAAGAAGCTGATCGCGGCCTAGACAAGATACAGCACTTTCGGTCGAGAGCTGCTCGCTGATCGAGTTTACTCGGCCGTGAAACATTTCGGGTGCATTCTCGAAGGTTGCCCGTCAGCAGTCCTTACCGACCATAAGCCACTGATCTACGCTTGCCATGCTTCCGCCGATCACCACTCCTCACGTGAAATTCGACAATTAGATTACATCTTACAATTCACAAGCCACATCCGTTGCATCGATGGTAGTATCAGTGTTGTTATCTGGAACAATATGCGCCATGACATTTGTCATTAGGCCAAGCATTGCCTCACCTGTCAACCCAGCGAGATCCACAAACACACCCGAAGCCTGCTTTCTCAGCTTCCTCAACCTGATGATCGTTTTCGCCACATACATGTCCACATCGTCGGTCCTCTACCTCCGTCCCCTACCTTCTATCTTCTATCTTCTACCAATCATAGATCATATTAAGCGTTGGCCAATAACTGTTACACTTCGCAGTTCCTCTTCGGAATCGGTTGCGAAAGCGTAGTTGAACATTGGGTCTCCTTTTTCGGTGTCTTCTGTACTATTACCACTAATAGAGGAGCGCAGTTCACCTAAGTTCTCTTCAAACAGCTGAGCCACCTCCTCGGTTCGACCCACATACGGACAACGGCATATTACCCTTGAGCCAACGGCTTTGTCCAACGTTTCCACCTCCAGCTGAAGTCAGCTCTAATCGAAACGTCTTCAAATGTGAATTGGTCCGAATGACTGCCAATCATCCTATTGGTGTTCAGAACGACGGTTAAAGAAGGCCTTGGATGCTCTCCGGCAGGAATGGTCTTGGTACCACACTTAGACTTCCTGGCAAAATGATCTTTGCCTCTCCCAAAAAGGCGTTTTGAACCTTTCCTCATATGTCAAAAGTTTCAAAGATCATTTCAAATCAATCCGTCCTATTCCTACCAAAACAAACGAACGACCTCCCCAGGTACACAAAGATCTATCGATCTGTCCTTTCGGTTTTGTACGCGTAGATACTGTCCAAAAACCTCCATAACCACCATATGATGGTCCCTTCAATGTTCTAGTATATCAACCTAAACACGTCTTCATTGATCGCAATGGTAACAAGGACCCCGTTATTAAAATGTGTTATAATACCTAGAGCTCAATGCTTCATGGATTATTGGGTGGAAAAACCCAGATTTAGTTGCTGTTCATCATCTATCGAAATGAGTGGTATGTTATATTGTCATTTCAATGGCATGGCCTTTTGAAACTGTCGCAAATCTCGAATAATTTATTATAAAATATTTCGTTTGCAAATGAACGTGCAGTTTGCTTTGATATTTTTTGAAAAGTAAGAGAATTGAAATTTTGCCTACTCTACCTTCCAGCAGGATTGTTGAACTGTGCATCGCATGGAAATTACAAATAGGAACTGATGCAGCAATTAATCGTACATTAGTGCCCACTAAAAAACACTGATGTATCTATTCAAATCGGCATTTTGGGGCCAGTTGAGGTTTTGGATCCCCGGAATAACATGGTTTCGGTATCAGAGAGAGGAGATGAGGTGAGAGGATTGGAATGCTTATTGACAGCCTATAAAAATGTGTAATGCACTCAAATGGCTTTATGATGTAAACAGTGGACGGAATGACTAGGACCTGGTTTAGAGACAAGACAATCCGGTGGCTAGGTTTTTGTAATGGCTTTTTGCGAAACTGAGAAAATTGATTATTGGTCAAGTCGTAAAAACCCGACAATATGATTTCATGTCGCACAGACTGTTACCAATACTAAACATTTGGAATCATTCAAAATTAGAAAATTGACTTCTCTTTAAGACCCTTTAGACATTTGAAGGTGTTCCACTCCTAAAATCTAATCTTTCAACTAAAAGATTTCAACTCCTATGCAATAAGAAGCACGCCATCTTACAATGATTGTTCAAACTTAAACTCGTTTTTTACTCCTATTCGCTCAACTTGATGTATAAAATGTGTTGAATAACGCTCTAATCAGCGTCCATTATTTAAAACCGTTGAAACACATAATTACATAGTAAAGTTTCATTATAAGCCTTTTTTCTATCAAAGAACAGCATTTCATTAATGATTTATCCCTCCTAGAATGTCTTAACTACTCAGTAATATGGCTTTGAAAATAATATTCTTGAATTTCTACCCTATATTTATGCTGTAATGTCGTTTATAACTCAAAAATGTGACACCTTATAATTATCGAATTTGAAGACAAGTAACTGTGAATCATTTTTAATTCAAACCTCAAGCACTTGGAGTTTACTTTAAACTATGCAACCGCGTATCATTTTGCGCATTAATTCTACAATTAGAATGCGACTGACAAATTTTAATCGACATGAAGTTTCTTCGATTTTTTTCAGTTATTAATCGATCACCACTCCACTGCCTCATATTTGCGGACACAAATCTTCAAGCACAAGCACAAGTGTGCATAATAAATTGTTTTTTCTTTGCTCATAAATTTGCAAAAAACGTTTCATAGGAAGAGTTGTATTTATAACTTTTGACTGGTACTTTTCTTGCGAATAAAGGAGAGTTTAAACCTTTTTTGAAATAGTGTTTATAAATATTATTTCGTTCAAGTAAAAACATTAAAATACTAATAGGTAAATGTGATATGAAACTGTTATTTTTTATTTGTATATCATCGGTATCTTCCTCCTTGTCTGCCGAAAATTAACCTCGAATTAAAACCTGTTATCCGTTGAATCAGGCCTTATGTTTGGTGCAAGAGAATTTATTGCGGAAGGACTGACTCCAGAGCAGCAGTACAACCTGAAGAGGGATATGGTCTGTCAGACGTTGAGGAGAATCACCGAAACGAGACAACCTGGGATCAGCCTAGAGAACCAGACATTCCTTGTCATCATGGCCTACCTTCTCCTCCGGGACATTGAACAGCGAGACGCGGCAGAAGTAATTAACAGACACAATTTAGTCATCCTTGTGAACCTCTGCTTTGATTTCTTCTGTACTATTCATTTAAACGATAGTAATTCTCTTACCTGGGCGCTTTGCATGCTGTCCACTTTTATTGAAAGTAGTGTCGATAGCATCTTTTACTTTAACC
This sequence comes from Anomotaenia brevis, assembly GCA_030710315.1. Lineage (NCBI taxonomy): Eukaryota > Metazoa > Platyhelminthes > Cestoda > Cyclophyllidea > Dilepididae > Anomotaenia > Anomotaenia brevis. The sequence continues at coordinate 14,461 of JAUOZQ010001169.1, forward strand.
TAGAAGAGACTATCTTAGATTCATTAATGCTGTTAACCTACATAAAAACAAGGCATCAAGTTGAATCGCTTGAGGAATAAGCGCAGACCATGTTCTTTTAAAACGCCTGCGAAGGACGGCAGCTACACAAGACTATCTCCATAGAACACAAGGCCCAATTAGGACTGCAATCACAGATTGCACACAAGCTTCATTTTCTTCCATCCTTATCGAAAATGGAAATTATTTTGGAGTAAATATCCTCATTTTGCTAAATTATAGTTGTTTTTAAATTAAATAATTCAGTAATTGACTCGGAAAAACGATGTATTGTTAAAAAATGCAAAATTTTCGACATTTATGGGTGCTAAATGGCAAAAATCGAATTATAAATATCAGAGAGAAATTACATACATTTTGAGAATAAATTGAAAAAAATTAATCTTATAAGCCTCTGAAGCTTTAATGAGTTTTACGATATTATATAGCGCCTCAAAATTAGAGGAGAATTACAGGTGAGGAAATAGGCGTTTTTGGTATGGTAAGGTTTGGCTAGTCGTAGACAGATTTTTTAAGCTAATCACTGTCTCACCCTTGTTCCTAAAATCAATGGACTATCGCTTATTAATGTAAAGCTATTTCTTCGTCATTTTAATTAAGTGGTTGGTGGGTCTGTCGAACGTTATCTATGATATTTTCGGCTCGGTATTCTATTCAGAAACACTGATAATGGCATGGTGAAGGCCAAAGTAAATAAATCACAGCTTGGAAACTGAATAAGCCGAGTAAGTTCTTCTGCCTGTGTTAAGTCTTTACACTACCTTGTGGAGGACGGTTCACTGCCGTTTTCCCTTAAACTGATTTCCATGACCCCAGAGAACAGGGTGCAGATCAGCCACTGATTGCTCTTTTCAAAAATTGCAAGTTGGGTCCTAGGGAATGCGACATTGATTGCAAAACATGAAAGCTAAAAGAGGTGCATTGTTTTTATCTAGTAATGCTTTTATCTAAATTGCTATCTTAGAACAAAATATACAGTGATTTGCATGTAATTAGTAATATATATGATCGCATATATTGACACCCATCTACAAATCTAATACGATCAAAACCTTGGAATTTGGATTGACTTAAAGCAAGTTGATAGGCTTTAAAAAATCATTATGCAGCAAATCAAAGTTAAAGTTGCTCTCCAAGAATTATTGTAGGACTTTTGAACAGCCTAATATAGCCTAAATTAATAACAGTAGTTACGTTTCTATTCTGTATTTACAACATGTTTAGTGCAAAAAATCAGCAGATCGATTAAACATTTATCACAGGCATCAAGTAACCTAAAAATCTGCTTGTGTTTCAATAGTGCATCAAAGGTTCGAGAAAATTAACCCAATTTGTTGAGACATACTTTTATAAATTTTGCATAAAAAACAGATGACAAATTAAATGCTTCAATTGTTAAAGCATATTTTAAATCATTCACTTCTTTCATCAGGAGTATATTTTAATTATATAAATAACATAAATGGCTGTATATCAATGTCCAGTATATAATACATTGCCATAAATAAATAAACAGTATGAAAAGGCATTTCTCAATTTCATTTCGCGTTTATTCGATCAAAATTGTACTCACTTCGCGATGCATACAATCCCACTTGGTGGAAATTGCGTTGAAGATAAAGTCGTGATCAATCTATGAGCAAAAGAATCAATGAAACTTCAAGTCGATCAAAATGCACCAATCCAATTTCTCCATCACCTGTATTAAGGATTTATCGCAATTATGAAGTGGGATTCATTTTTGTAAATCAGTTGCACCACGAACTGATGCGATGTGTAGTGCATTTATTTATTTTTGCAAAATTAACTAAAATTTCGTCTATTAACAATACCTCAAATTTTGCAGCAGTAGTGAAAAAGTTTAAACTCACGCGAAATTAGCTGGCTTGACAAATTTCATATAAACAACCACAAATCAAGCTAAGGAAGGAGTCTATATCATTAACTGCTGAATCCCTCTAGTTCATGCTACTCCTGCTTTTGCGAGACTGCATACAATGGGGAACCAAAGGACAGCATAGATCTCTAGTAAATAACTAATACTAATTGTTTCACCACCTCTTGAATTTAGTAGCCATTTTGTATGAGAAAATTAGCAATCGAGTTCGGATAAATGGGTAATATTGTCATAAGGCGAAAGAAAGAAGAAAACGAATTAATCGGTGCACTGAATTGAAAGCAAAGGTTTTAGGATCTTGAGTCCTCTTTTCCTACATAAATCTGCTAAGGTTCGTCACTAAATAATGCATGTTTCTTGATTTCGGCACCTGTAGGTCATTTTCTAGCAAAAGACCAGGTACAAAACTCATGTGCATTTTGCAGATGAACAAATTAAGACATATTTGTTGATTTATTAAACAGTGTTTGAGCTCAGCATAATTGTGGTCTTGGGCAGAACTCGAATATCTAGTCTTTTGTTTAATGACAGAATTTGGATACAATTCTGGATAAATAACCCTTTCTCAAAAGGAAGCCCCTTTGATTGAACAATTTACAGTTTTAAAATAATACTTGAGCAAAAAAGGAATCTGTGAATGTTACGAAGTCACTTTATTTCTTCTGTTAATAATCGTTTTTTGTGAACATAAACCATTTGAGTTCAAAAATAGAAGCCACCTT
>JAUOZQ010001170.1:0-17104 GCA_030710315.1 Anomotaenia brevis
ATTGAATTTGATTGAAGGGAGATTTGGTTACTGGCAATATGAGAATGTTTGTTTGTTGAATTTTGAGTTACCTCATTCGTTGACCTATTTGATTATTGTCTCTCTAACTGGCTAAGCCCATAACATAACTAAACTGAAATTTGCTATCACGGCATAATTTGTGGTAGCATTGGTACCTCCAACACAAAAGATAAATTTATTGAAAGCCAAAAGGCATTCATAGACAAATGTTAAGGAAGTGGATCCTTTTCTTTCAAAATAATTTGGAATTCCAAAATAGATTCATCTTTTTCTAAGTCCAAGCAAAAAGATCAAATATGTTTGATCCAAAATGTAGGAATTGAACTTTTAAAGTTCATAAATGCTAATAACAAATAAGTAGATATTTAAAGAAGCTAAAGGATGCTTTAACATGCCCATTTTATTTATGAATCTCATGATGGTATAACCGAATCAAAAGTTGAGCTTTGCTCCTTCTGATGACATCAAATATGTACTTAAATCGATTAATTCAGGAAATTGAAGAATTTGGAAACTGTTGTTAAAAAAGACCCGTGCTTGTTAAGAGCTGAACTCTGAAAAGGTGATGATGCCCCTGATTTTAGAATCATCTTAAAACCACCAATTACGAAGGTAGTTGACTTTTGGCTTGTCACCGGATTGAAGTGTGAAGGTTTAAGAGTCGTTCATTGTTGAGAATTTCAAACTAATATAGTCGACTTTGATAATAACATAAGCCTCTTGTATGAATTTCCCCATAAATAACTGCATAATCATTCGATAGGCTACATGCATATGTAAGCCAAATGAGTTAAGAACGTCAAAGTCAAGAGCTTGGTTTATCCCATCATTTATAATCTTCTCTGAATGTAGGAGCTATTGAGGAGAGCACAAGTTGATTTCATAAATGTAAGCACAAAGGGACATGGATTGGGTTGGTACGTGAGCATCCCAGCTTGTCCTCAGAGTACATTGGCGATAGTCGAAGGACCCGTGTTTCCAGATGCATTCGCCGCCCAGATTTAACCACTCACAACTCCAGTTATCCCCGAGACTATGTTCACTTCCACTTTTGTATGGTATGAGGACAGAAGACTCAAATGAGAGGGATAATTCGACGATGGTGGAGATTAGCCACCCGCTGATGGAAAGGAAGCCTCGGCTGCTCACAGAGTTTGCGCGGCTTCGTATGAGGGCCGAGGAGTAGTCAATATTCTGCTCTGGTGCCTTTCCTGGGTACGTGTGAGCAAGTTATGAGAATTAGGAGGTCAACTACAACTAGATTATCGGTTGGACTGAAAAAAGTTTACTACAATCAATGCATTCAAGTTCGGATGTCAATGAGGATATTTTTTGCCAAGATAAACAACGAAGTCCCATCTCCTAACACTGATGTTCACATGTATATCAGACTGTTCTAACAAAACATACATTTAGGTAGTTTAAGAATATGGTAGATTTTAAGAGTATTAGATAATATAGAAAGGCTTTCGGGTGGAGCACGTACTAGATTGCAATCACACAGTCTAGTTATTTAACCTTTGTTTGAATGTATAATTCCTTTTGCCACACGATTGACTTCAAATCCGTAACAATTTCTCGCTTCTTCAAAACAAATTCATTCCTTGCTTCTAACCACTTCTTTCAGACGGTTCTTAGAACAGAAATACCTACAAATAAAAATTTACAAACTCAAACAAAATTACATATCAGTTTCATAAACAAATTTATTATTCCGTTTAACTATTTCACTTACCAAAATGCTTATGGAATATTTGTAGAATTGTTTGTGTTGAGGTCCCTGACTCGCATGCTTGTAGATACCTGGATCGATGTGCTTTTACAAAAACATAACATTGGTTGACCTGAAATTTAGTTTGCTTTTGAAGTATAGATAAGTAGTGGTCGCCATTGTTGTGTTCATGATCTTCTGATTGGAGAGTGGAATAGTGGCAATAATCTCCTCATTATTTTGACTACCAACTCAATTCATTAGAATGTCTTCAGTAACTACGATTCATGCCATTCTCGAGGATGTGTCCTCATGTGTTCTAGCTGGAGTTCCTTGTCCTCATACCATGTAAATGCTGTACACACACTCTACGAGCTCTGGTGTATTATAGGAGAGTACCACCACCACCACTCCTAGGAAACACTGGGACACTGAGGCATGCACCTGCCCAGTCATACGATCATCCTTCCCTTATGTCAAAAGTTCTTGATGGCCTGTTGATGTGGCTCTTTGCGGTTGATGCGATTGAGTTGTTATTGAGTGTGTGCATTGAGGATCTGTGTGCGGACTGGCTGTTGTCGATGCAGTTGAGATGTTGCTCAGTCTGACATTAGACGGTTAGATGACAGTCTACGTAGGCTCTGTGTCAACCTTGAACCTGTAGAGAAGCCAAGTGTAGTCGATTGAGGAAATTGTGGAATTCGCAGCTGTTGGTGCCAATATTCCAAATCAGTTTGGAGTGGAGATGATTGAATATTGTAACTAGTCAGGGAGAAACTGATTTATGTGGATTGATGAGTTGCCTATACGGTGAAGGGCAAATGTGAAACCTTTAATCTCACTGGGTTAACGAACATGGCAAAACAGTTTGAAGTAGTGCTGGAAACGTGCGTACGAACCCCTTGAGTCGAGGAAGTTACATAGCGGAACATTTTAGTAGCTATGATCGCAGATGATCACTTCAGAATTACCTGTTTGTAGCAGGAAGGCTACAATTAGATTCCTTCTAGATGGATAAATCACACTAAGATTCTCTCTCAGATGCAACGTCAATTCCCGATAGGATAAGATTAACGTGAAATTCTCAACTTGCACATAGGAATATCAGGCTTTGTTGAGATTCAAGTGCTTTGCTCATGATTGATTTTTCACAATTTAATGGTATTCGATCATTGAAATCGACTGTCGCTATTATTCTAATTGAGAACTGCAGGATGGTCAAAAATATCTTTCCCAGAATAAATATTAGTCGATTTTTTTCACATGTATGCTCCTATTACGCTTCCTTTGCAAGCGACGAATATCGATGAATAGAGCACTCATCTGATTTATCAGTAAAGGTGGAAGTAATTAGACTGAGGTAGTCTTTGACGATATCGATATCGATTAATCGAAGGAATTTTCAGCAGTTCCCCAATGAGGTTGCCAAATTCATCACAAAAATGTGTCAGTTGACTTCTGAGATCATTTCAAGTCCCCTCCAATGGGTCTCAAGCTTTCATCTTACTTCTAAACATGACTTAGTAGAGCTTTGCCGAGTCGGTTTCTTATCAAAAGGATATGACAAGTCATCAGAGCAATTTTATTCTCTCGATTACAGCTGCGCCTGTTTTTTGCATCCTTACTGTCAATGTTATTATCGAAACATTAAAAATTATATGTTAGAATAAAAAAATTAAAAAATAAATCGTGGTTGGTGATGTCAGAGAAGAGAGCGTGATTTTAAAAGTCAATGGAAAAGGAATTTTCACCACCTATTCCATTTTCACTTACTATAAAATGTATGTACTCAGAATATGTTCTCTTCGTTGAATGTGACATTCTCGGAATGTCCCAACCTGACGATCTGCAGATAGAACACAGTAGTTTAACACTGGCCAGCCAACGGGCCATTGGTTATAAATACTGGACGCGTCGTTATTGGTCAAAATAGGAGGACGCGCCAGTCTCTAGGACGCTCCTATCCAATTGGCGTTGGATAGAAATAAAGGGTGTGGTGACACTACAGTGACCTGAGATTGTCGTCTTCGCACAGGGACTTGTGAATGCTCCCTCTGGACTGAACAGTGCATTAGCCCTGTTCTAATGGGCCAATTTGTTGACCAATAAAAGGAGTTCCGGGTGAGTCCAATCTCTCAGCAGAAAGTATCAAGCACACTTTATGCTCACCTTACATCCTGGCGTTGAAATACAAGGTGACTCATCTCTGTCGACCAATCATCTTGAATATAGCCACCTAGTCTGTACTGGTTACTGACTATGGCTATGACTATGGTGGTTGTTGAGAGGCGAATACGCTCGGAAAAGACGGGTAATTAGATGACAAGCTGAGACGCACTCATGCCAACCCAGTCTAACCATCTTTGTGGTTTGGTCTAGTCAATGAGCCTTGCTATCACCCATTAGCCTTGTGTTCAGTTAAACATTGTTTGGTTGAAAGAAGTGAGCTTTAAATGGGAGGCTCTGAACGATCAGTCATAGTCCACCAATAACATTCCTCGGGCATCAATTATTATTTTTGAGCCTACTTTTGAGATTTGACATCGATCCTGTCAGATTTTGGATTCAGGCTCATACTAATAAAGGCCTATTGCATATTTTTCTACCCAAAATTGTTCTTTACAAGCTTCAGTTCCAGTCCGTGTTAGTGTTACAGAAAGATCACTTCGAAAAATATTTTGTAGATTGGGTAGAAACGCATTCGGGACCCGTGAAGAGTTACATTTTCTTATCCAGGACATAGCAAACTGATTGACAGCTGTCTTTTAAATTAAATTTCGACTCTCCTAGATAGTTATCACAGTTTTCTAAGGTCCTCTGCATGTTTTCCTTTCTTCGCTTGAGTTATTATCGAAGCTATCTCAGAGTATCTGCATCCCATATCGGAAAAAAGTGGAATCACTTTCAGGGGTTCTGAACTACAGGAGCTTGCTTGAAACTCAGTAGACACATATCTAAGTGGTCCTACATGCTTCTACTTGCTTAAGCTAGGTAATTATACAGCTGTTACAAATCACGCTAGTTGTTAATGCACCCTCGTATAGAGATCTATGTACAAATCGCAATAAATGCTCTGTAAACTATTTATGAGTGATTAGCTATTCCTGACTGAAGCCAAACGTGCTTTGATTTTCCTCTATAAGCAAGTACAAACGGTTCAGTTTCAACATCACGTTACTAAAGATGTTATTGCAACTAATAATATTCCAAGTACCATCTTGCCATAAAACTCCATTGGTAATTTTCCCGACCTTGTAATTATTCAGTCCAAATAAATAATTATTACCAAATAACTTAATATAACACGTTAATAATGAAAACTGTCGGTTTATGAAAAAAACGGTAGATGGAAACAATATAGAAGGTAGTTATTTGCAGATGGAATGAATTAAACAAGGCGAGGGTCTTCAGGTCGGTCAAGTAGATAATTTCGATTTAAATCATTCACTAGTTATGGAAGTTAAGTCCCTATCTTCACTAATCAATGAGGGCTCATAGATGTCTGGTCCGAAGGGGCAACAATTCCGCTGAGCACGCGAATTTGGAGGGTTTGTAAGGTGAGGCTGAAGAGCGAAAAGTAGAGGAATGAGAGGAAAAGAACTTTGAGTGCGAGGACAAAGGATAGGCCCAGGAGAAGATGATTCCACCAGAGTCACCACAGGTTGTGGCTAATTAGGCCTCACGGCTGGGAAGTAGGCTTTGTGTAAGGTTGGCGAATAGCCCGTCACCATCCACAAGTATGAAACTCGTCAAGTTGTTGGCCACTTTGTCATACTAGTTTATCATAACAGTTTGCTTTTTTCAGCATCCTTAATTCAACAATAGTTACAGATTTGCTCATCAAATTGCCAATAGCCAAGTGGGCATTCAAATATGCAATAGAGGTTTTGTTGGGAGACTTACGTACATTTTCACGACATTAATAAAGTCGGAAATAAGCAGGAGTATTTTGGATTTACCTTCGTCAAGACCCACTAAGAAACTATGCAATTTGCCTTTCAATGCTTTCAATGCAGCTCTTCAAGGCATTTGCAGCTTCGTCGAGTCCTGGTATCAGGCTACTAAGGCCCTCTGCCAGTAGCGCGATTTGTATAAGAGTCATTTTTTAAATTTGAATCATCTGTGTAATTCAAGATATTCTGCGACAGTAAACATTGTATCAAATTTGCCATTTGGACCACAGTGCTTTGAGATGGTAGAGCTTTTTGAAATCAGATGGTAAGCGAGTCAGTTGAAGAAAATTATTGGTAAAAATTAGTTGAGCTGACTCAGCGCATTATGCAATTGAGAAACAAGTGCATCCAAAGTAGCATTTGTCGGAAGTTGGTCGTTAATTCTCAAGTCTTGGAATTGTTTAAGAACAGCATTAAAATACATCGGTTAATTATTCACCATGGGAAACGTGACGATTTAAATTGCACTAGAATAAAGGACTTGCTTTGTTCCTCACCCTATTCCATTTTGCACATTTGGGCTCTGAGCCAATTTGGTAGAATTCACCAAGTTTGTCTAAATAACAAGAAGTTCAATACTAAATGCATTAGAACAGGTGAACCGAGGAGCTGTGAGTACGTCTTGTGGTGGTTGCTTTGACAAGAAATCGTTCGCCTCACCCTAACTACCGCCAATGGTTGAGTCCTAATTTCGTTCCATCCGACTAAAAATATTATTGCCTTGGGTTTTGGTTGATTTAACCAACGGTTTGCTAAAATGGATAGCTGCAAAGGATATTTCTTTTTGCAGAGATGCAATTCAACGCCAAAAGATTTCTCCTTAAGAAGGATTGTTAAAGAACGCATTTTTATTTACCAAATTAAATTATTTCTTAATTTCAGGGGACTATGACTATGGATTTTCCATTCAACTCCAAGTCGATATAGTTTTTCTCACCAAAAATCAAACCTAAATTATTCTTGTGGGCCTGTTTAACTTTTGACAGGCTAATTCGGATGGCTCTGTCATCTCGCATCTTCATGCTTAGGCTAGTCTCGCTGTTTCTCGTAACTGTCTCACCATTGCAACTTGACTACCTCCTCGTTGAGTTATGTCTAACTTCAGATAAACCTGTGACCTCTCTGTGTTTTTTCTCGAGTAGTATGAGTCATGGCTATTTTCGTAAAATTGAAAAAGGTTAACACGGAGGCCTAAATATTAATAAAGATTTTGTGAAACAAAGCCTTCAATGGTATCGAAATGCTGACATTATCTATGATGATAAAACATAACCATATTAGACATCGATTGTTTTTATTTGATCTCGTAAATTATTCCCGAGGAGTAATCAACGACAGTATCTATGACATATCATGGGGGTAAAGTAATTAGGTTCTGACCCAGTGACACTTTTCGATAATGTAGATAAAAACACCCTTAGTGGCTTCGCAATAACCCTAAATGACGTGGAGCTTACCAAAAAGGTATTTCAATCAGTCATCGAATTCTAATAGCGTCGCTCAGTGGCCGGTGAGGAAGATGCACGAGCACACCCGCACCTGATTACTACCTTGTAAACCTGCAGCGTATTTGTTGGATTCAAAACACCGCACACAGTGTCCAAACAAACCGTTGTCATTCTGTCATTCAAAGGAAAACTGTGTTTTTTACAGGAGACACTAATGATCGTCTTCCTCAATAATGGGCCTCCAGGGTGTGGTATTTTAAGTAGCACGCACTGAAGAATATGGGATGCATTTTGGGGGCTTCTAGCCATTCGTCACTCATTGAGGAGCTAGGAGAAACCTTGATGTACAATCTCACACATCTATGCAGTGGGGACGAGCCATATTTTCCTGAGTTCCCGAGCGATGCCGCCCGTTACTCGCACTAATGTAAGGTAACTGACAGCCTTATTATGCTGGTATTCCCGGAATTCGAAAGGATAGAAGGTTTCAATCCAAAGACCAACCGGATCAGCAAATTAATGCAACTGGTTGCCCACTCGGGCATCAACCGTTTCTGTGTGGAAAAGGAAGTGGAATTTCTCCTGTGGCTGCTGTGAATGGCTGATCGACTTCTTGACAATCTTCTTCACTATTAATACCCATTCCCACATGTTACCTTGAGATTCAGGGACCATGCTAGAGATGTGGGCAATATGTTGGATTTCTTCCCTCACAATTCTGCCGTCGCGAGTCGACATATGGAGTGCATGATGGATGGATATATGGATGAATATACTTCCGTGCTGAAGTCGCTTCTCAGTCTTAGTGTTCTGGCTCGTAATCAGATTCGCAAGTGCCTAGGAGGAATTGGTTTTTAAAAGAAGGTGGCAGCCCCTGATCTACCTAAAGCTTGGAGGATTTCGTGAGTTCGATCGGTCCTCGACACATGAAGTGGATCGGAGCCCCAACCAACCCAGCTTGCCTCAGCGGTTAGGGGGCTGTTACAAGCCTCTCAAATCATCCATGTCTTGGGTTTGCAAGGCGCAAATGAGATCATAAATGCTCAGATAATCTTTGCTTCTCTGTAAAAATAGCTATTGTATTTTCTGATGTAAACCTTTGTGATATCCACTTCGCATCCCCATTTTTCAACAATTTCGTATATTGCGTGATGGTACTACTGCTTCTTTTGTTCTGTTTTGTTTTGTGTATATCGGCAATTCTCTTTTCGTATTTCAAAAACCCTAATGTCGAATCATTACTTTTAGTGTATTCGTAACGCTTAACTTTTGGTAAATTGTTAAAATCCTAATGTTTTACAAATCATAGGCTTGTCTTAAGAGGATCGGTACTGTTGATAAAGGCTTGAATGGGGTTGTAAACAGTAGATACGACAATTTATCGAACAAAACCAGACAAAGCTGAAGTAGAGGTCACACTATCTTAACGAATTACAACGATGGAAGGACTAACAGCCTGGGTAGAGAAAGCAGAAATCCAAGAGCCACGACTGAACCCAGGATGAACAAATGACCTCGGTGTGTGCTCTCACCAATCTGCATTAATTACTGAAATTTTCAGTAAAGGCATTGTCAAGGAATTCCAAATTTAGGACTGTAACCAGGAGATGAAAAAGTTATAATGTGCAGTCCAAATAATTGTTCTATATACCTAAATCGTTCATTGAGAATAATCGACGGACACAGCCATTAGCTTGCATCACGGGTAATTGCGATCTTATTTGACACTATTTAGATTTTCAACAAAAACCATCCTATTTCTGCTATGGCCTTGGACTTATCGAGCTTGGGGCGTACTAAAGTGACCAAGCAACCTATAGTTTATGAGACATTACTGTGGCAAATTTGTGGTTGCCACATGCCCGAGCCCACCTACCTACCCACCTACTTACTGGACTTCCCCGTTGCTAATAGAAGTCCGAGTCATGACCATTCTGCCTCTACCACAAAAAACCACTTTAGTGCACTGCTTAATTTATCACACGCTGGTAGTAAGTGGTTTTGGTGCGCACGTCTCCTCCTCCTCCTCAGCCTTCAGGAGTTGGACCAACTTAACGGGATAGTAAGTCCATCTTGGAGCGAATCTGAATGTAGCCTATGGGCTGGCTAGAAATTCCTCACAAGGTGTTCCAACCTATTTTACTTATGGAAAGTTGCCGTAAAAGAAAAAAAATCTTTGAAATTTGTAAACGACACCCCTTATCAACTCCCTCAATCAATTTTACAATTAATTTCCCTAAGAAGAAGCTTCACTCTCAATACAAACTATCCCACTATTCATCCCACATTTCGACCTTGAAATTACGACCTTGAAATTAACGTACGTACGTTGACAGTAAATTTAATACGCAATTCCTTTTTAACATATTTAATAGTGGTACTAAATACTTCTGTTGATACGGAATGTGGGCTGGGGGCAGCTGTGTGACTACCGAGAGTCACTCGAATCATTGCTAGGGTTGTTGGAGGTTGGGACGTCACGGTGCCGGTCTCACTCGTCTTCACAAAGAAAGACGTTGACGTCAGTATGGAGTGCTGACCATTGCATTCTCGGATATATGACTGAATGTTCTAAAAATATTTAATTGCCCTAGGAGCTTTATCGAAAACCTATATTTAGCATGCACTGACTAATGAGCTTTTAAATTAATTTTCCCCTAATAATGATGATTACTATTACTTTGAACATTAATAAGCCCTAGTATACCCAGCGTATATTTTCAGTTTAAACAAAAAATGCAGTTTTGCACTGACGAATAAAACATTCCAACTGTAAATAATTTCTGCTAAAATTCATTTAAATGCAAAAAAGAGGCACATTGCACATCAATGAAATGCAGATTAGAAGAATGTAATTATTCGACATAATGGTTTAGAAGATAGCTTGTTCGTGTTTCTACTACTACTAGGAAGCAATCCATTCCAGTTTCATTATTTTCAACAAAAAATATACAAAAAACCGCATCATCGTTAAGAATAAAGCTGTTTAGAAAGCTCCAAAGAATTAGTCATTCCTGGCTATAACGTCCGTTTTTCACACAAAAACCTTTCAGGGAGAATTGATAAAACCCACCATTCGGTGAATTTTACGAAACAAAAAGGTTGATTCTTGTGATTACATTAAAGTTAAAACCTTTAGAATTGCCCCAGGTTTGAACGATTTGAAGTATAAATAGTGCGTCCACTGTTCTATTTACTCCTTATAGGCTTCTCAGTAAAACTATTCATCAATAAAATTGAACTTTTGCAACTAAATATGACTCTTATAAATTAAATAGCAAAATTAGTGGTGTAATACAATTTGAATGTGATTTAAGATTCATATTCACCATTTGTTCCAGAATATCATAAATCTCCAAACCCAAAGTTTGCAACCATGAAAACAACCGGATTCTATCCTCAGTGAACTCCTTACTAGCCACTTATTTCTCCATCGGAGGTAGCAATAAGTGCATTCTTGTACACATTCCATGGCCACATGAATTTGCACAACAAGTTCAATTTTGCCTCAAGGAATTTGTGTTCCACTTCTTTGGTTGCCTTCAAAGATGTCACTGCTATTTCCGCAAAGCACAAATAATAAATAAGCATTTCTGTGAAGCAGAAATTTAATGCACATTAATCTTGTAATATAAATTTAAGACATCACCTCTACCCTTTCAGATTTGAACAGCTATTCTAAGCAAAACCACGAGATACACCTTTTATTTTTATTGAATATTTGCTTAGCATAGCACTAGTTTTGTTCTGCACACATTAAAACGAATTCAGCTAACTGCTTCAGGAAAAGTTCACATTTTCATTAAGTAATTAAATAACCTCCAGGAGTAGAACACAATTGCAATTTTCAGGTTTTGCAGCAACCATATCAGCGGTCATCATTAATCAAGTCAGAATCTAATTAAACAATTTTTGAGATTCCGTCATTTCGCAATTTATTAACAATGGAAACGTAATGTGAGCTGGAGAGTTGATAAATCAAAGAACAAATCACACAATGAAGGAACCTAAAATTTCCAATTTCCACAGGGACGTCGTCATTTTAAAATACCACTAGTAAGGCCCCTAAAATGCAGAATGGAAAATGAAATGCAGTGGATTTTGAAATGGACATTAGCTTTTGGTATTTTTGCCGTGTTATCAATTTTAGTGCCAATTTTCAGGCAATGCTTGGTACTATAATCCTGGTGAAAATTTGTGTCTTCCACGGACCTCACTTGCATGATTTGAATTCACCTGGTTTTCTCAATTATCAAGGAATTCGGCACATTTATTTACAAACAAATGTAAATCTCACTATTGGTAGAGATTTGCAATAGTTTTAGACAGCATTTCTATTGAAAACACAACTTAACATTTCAACTGAACGAAGTCCCCTATAATGACAACGATGGATTTTAACCGAATTCCAAAACAGTTCATTTGAAAAAAAGGAATGGCGTTTTTACCTGGACCGTATGCAGTATTTATGTCGGTAGATGAGGACCCTACATCTCAAGGACCCCAAATCTCAAGAAAAAATCCTGTTCAATTTATATGATTGCATGAGTAACTACATATCTTTCGTAAAGTCTCTCGCAATAGTTCTAAATACGAAATAATTTTCAAATAATGATAATTTGAGGTATTTTGCTTGATTTTTGAAAAGGCTTATTTATTTTTGGATTGGAATGACCACTTAGTGTTTTCAAGACGGTAGATCTGCTCCACATTTGTTATTGTCTATTTTACCTACGTTTATGGTATTTACATACACCATATATTCAAGTCAAATTTTCACAAAGACGTCATTCATCAAAAATATTGTTGCTTAGAATATCGGCGTGTTTTTTAGAAGCCCATTCTTTAAGATGTCTTTTGCTTTCTAAAATCACTTTGCATGTTTCAACTAATTATAATATCCTCAATAATCGTAGACCTTGGCACCACTGCATGCGTCGATTTCCATGTCACCACTGCTTGTCAATTTTGAAAAGTCACAAAGTTTATTACACAATTTGATAGACTTTCTCGAAATTAACTTAGGTTTTATTACCTATTTTACACCTCAAGATGTTCTCATATTTTTTTACGATTTGTTTAATTGGCGTCACCCGTCTAAAAAGACCCAATAAATCAAAGTAGTTGATCAATGTTACAACAAAGCACTAATAGGAATAATTGCTGTTCATTGAATCACCCTTTTCGATTTGTTACTCAAAATATATGGGCTGGATTCTTACATTTGAGACAGTAGAAATCACCATCATGAGCTCTTCCGCAGTCAACTCGGAGGATGACCAACCCCGATTGGTCACCAGTATGACTAGCACTGCACCAGCAATGTTACACTTGATGTTTGATTATGGCGATTTCTTAGCCATGCATTAGTTCGGATCCATTGGCATCCTACCGACCACTGCGACGTAGCACTACAACCAAGGCCGGAAATTGGCCAGAACTGTAGGGGCGTGCCACCACCAGTTATTTATCACACGTTGTCAGCATTCCATCCACAGGAATTGTCACTCTCAACGTCGACACGGATCATTACGGGATCGTCGGAAGATTCTAAGAACCCGTTACTTCAATCTTCTTTCATATTAAAAAGCTCTCTAAATTATTACTATTGAAGCGTTGAATTTACATCAGACACATCACAACGTACGGTACTAGTACTAGCATGCACTAGTCGCTTAATTCCGAGATCTGCCCAACCACGTTTGCCTACAGCATTAAATATTTGAAGAAAAGTAGGTGAGATGTTTTCGCTGATCAATCAGTCAATTAAATCTTCAAATCCTGACCAATGTTAGGGTGATTTATAAAATATCACATGACACATTTTGAAAGTGAAGTTGGACCAAATCAGGATTGACTTCTACGAGCGAGTAATTGTTGCGCTGCTTTTAAGAACGCATTGTATTGTTTTTAACAATCATCGTATCCAAAACTACTTTTTTATGATGAAAAATAATTCATTGCAGATGGGATTGGTAATTAGGTTAAATTTAACCAAGAAAATGTTTATTCTCATCTTCGAAGACTGAAAGGTTTCTTAACCCGAGAAATGGGTCCTTGGAAACAACAATCCCCAACATACTACATCTGGTCTTCTCCATTCTCCCGATGCGATAGGGGGTTATATCTTTCACTTTCTTAATTCTGAAAAGCTAGAGATGATAAAAAACCAGCAGCCAATAATCTCTAAAATGAGCGGAGAAGCTGTGCAATCAATTTCGATTTCATTCTATCAACAGTGTAAGTAACCTAGCCCTAGCCACCTCCCATGCTAGCGTTATTAAGTGACATAATATTTGTTGCAATGTAATGGTTAAACACTGCCTTTTCACTTTATTCAGCCTTGATTATACAATGGAGACGCTAGAAGAAATCGCGCTCAAACATCAGCGGACCTTTGAGCACTTTCGAGACAAATGTATAAAGTGAGTTCCTGCTATATTTCCAATGAAGACCATCGTATGAGTGATGGATGTGCACACTCCGCGTGGTGATAAACAGGCTCTACAATCTTCCAAGACTTTTTCAGGAGAACAAACTAAGCATGGCAGAGCCAGAGCGGTCGAAGAGCTGTCTACCGTTGCTCACTGAGCCCGCAAGTGTCAATCTATGAAGTAGGAGTCGCAATGAGGAAGCACACATGCCTTTGATGGGCAAAAGGAGAGATTTCCAATTTCACTAAGACAGTGAAAGTAATCATCACCACTACTAAAGGACAAAGTGCCTTCTAAACCCCATTAGTCAGTGCAAGTTAAATATACGTCTTGGAGAATGCTCCAAGGCAATTGAATATTTTTAAAACATTCAATCATATTTCCGAGAATGCAATGGTCAGCACCCCATACAGTAGGACTCACGATGTGAACGACGATTTAATCTCACACTATTATTATTACTATTATTATCATGAGGAAATCTGTGCCTTATCATTCCCCCATGAGAAGGTAAGGGACTTGGCCAAATTTGAGGGAACAGCTATGATTTTGGTGTCATATTCTTTAACATGCAGTAAACAATCGAAACTTGACATATTTCAATGTTTTTGAGCATTTGTTATTTTGTTATTCCATATGTTTATTAGGGGTAGCTGTTTTAAAGATATGAGAATAGCATCGCACCATCATATCAGGTCTACGGATGAGGAGTGTCCACTAAAGTCCAAGGAATTTCTACTCTGTAGTTGCATTATTCAAAACTGGAATCCAAACACCTGCCTGAAGTTCGACGTACACAAAAGGGTTCTCAGTCCCAAGCGCTCCAAAGTTTTTTTTGTAAATAGCCTTAGTGCCTTCGATGAAGGTTCTATGGCTTTGTAGTAATATTTTTTTGAAAATTTTCTGTACGTTTTTACATACCCCGTTAAGGTATTTCAAATAGTTTAGATCATCCGAAAATTGTAATAGGTCCTACTTTTATGAAAGGACATGAAAGCTTGTCAAAAATGTTTTCGCGACAGATTGTAATCGGATCCGTTTGGTAGGAATGGAAAGGCGAAAGAAATCTTAGGTTCCTTCATTGCGTGATTTATTTTTTGATTAATTAACTGATGTGTGCAACGGTAATCAAAAGCCATTCGAGAAAACCAAACAAATGGAATTTTGTTATGGAGATTAAATTAGACGTCTACAAATTTTGCATCAAAAAATCAAGTAAACTGGTGCAATTATGCAAAAAGCACTCAGAGGGGATAGCACACACTCCAGCAAAGTAGGAGCTCGTTTCTTTCAAGCGCAGGTTGCCGTCTTCTTTCAGAGTATATACGGCATTAAAGCGCAGGTCCTCCAAACGAATCGCTTCGTTTTTAGTGATCGAATTTAGGCTTAAGCGCTACAGTTAAAAAAACATGCTCATTTAGTGACTTGAAACATGGGAGGAAATCATATGAAAGTCAAGCAATTCACACTTACTATATACACGATGAATGCAATTCTACTAATAAATGTTTCACAAACGTAAGTTGTATCGGAATTTGATGATTTCTGACAGTTTGACTGGAACTCATCATTTGCTGGATATTGTGCAAGAAAATATTTATTTCCATAAGAAATGCTTCTGAAAGCCTTTGTGATTTTACTGTTGGCAAGAGCATTGGCTTGTTGGATTGATATTGTATGATCGGCTACAAAGAAATAAATTTTACCAATGTGCATTAGTAAGGATGTGCTAAGGACGTTTTCGTACCGGATACCCCAACTACGAAGCCCAGAATTGTGATAGGAACCAGAGTAGTAGTAGAAATCATGTTCGCTATGTTGAGAATGAACCTGATGTACTCACGCCTTCTTATATAGAAAATGTTGGAGAATTTCTGCATTGCATATTGTTGTTGCTGTTGCTCCCGATGCAGCAATGATTTCAAATAAGAAGTTTGCATATTTGCAGGAAAACAATTGTGCATTTGTTTTTAGTATTGCGAATTGCATATTTTCGCCCAAAAGTACAGTAAGGAAACATGTGATCTTTTCATGTTTACTTCTTTTCAAAAGGACTTTTTAATATTCCGAGCAAGGTTACACTACCATTGTACCATGTAGCAAACAAGGTGTAAAAAAATGAGATTCTTAAAAGTTGAAGCAGTGTTTCTATGAAAAACACACTATGCAGGTAACTTACTTGCCTACAAAAGTTCAGCAATGAATTCAGCTTTTGTGTAATTTGTACAAAAAGAAAGTCTTCAAAAGCATATCTCTTCATTTGGACTGTTGAATTACATTTGCTTTTTTCACATCAAGAAAATTTTACAGTGTTATACTTTCGGTTTGTGGCTTTATTAACAGATGTATAGATTGTGTACTTACAAAAATGCCTTTTATTTAAAAATGGGTCATATGTTGCAACTCATAGGGAGGAAAATATTTTAACCTTAAGGAAAACATGAAAGACTTACCTTGAGCCAAATATAACTTAGAAATTTTACTTTAAATGCTATTGCAACAGTACATTTGCTTATTTGTTCATTATATGTTGCTTCATTTCCAAGTTTGTTTTAGTTTAGCTTTATTAACATTAAATAAACTGCTTCTGAAAAGCAATAAGAAGTATTGTTAGGAATTTTCGAATGCATATAAATACAAGAAAATAAAGAAGGGGACTACTGAAAAAAGCCAAAAAATTTCTCTTTTAGCTTTCTTACTATCTTGAGCAATACGTTACCCTGAATTTATCGTACATCAGTGAAATGCAGATTAGAAGATTGTAACTACGCAAAATTACTCGACATAATAGTTTGAAAGATCGTGTTTCTAACACTAGTAGAAAGCAGTCCACTCCAGTTTCAATATAGTCAATAAAAAGTACACAGAAAACCGCACGATTATTAAGAATAAAGCTGTTCAGAAAGCCCCAAAGATCTGTTTTCTAGCCATGCATTAGTCATTCCTGGCTATAACGTCCGTTTTTCACACAAAAACCCTTTCAGGGAGACTTGATAAAACCCACCACTCGGTGAATTTTACGAAACCAAAATAGGTTGATTCTTGTGATTATCGAACAAAACCTTTAAAATCGCCCCAGGTTTGAACGATTTATTGAATAAGTAGTCAATCCTCAGTGCTATTTAATCCTTATATTCTCCTCAGTAAAACTATTCATTAATAAATTCAACTTTTGCAACTAAATATGCCTCTTATTAATTAAATTGAAAAATTAGTGATTTAAGAAATTTGAATGTGATTTAAGGATCATATTCACCATTTGTTGCAGAATAACATAAAACTCCAAACCCAAAGTTTGCCACCATGAAAAACAACCGCATTCTATCCTCAGTGAACTCCTTACAGTCCACCCATTTCTCCATCGGAGGTAGCAATGGGTGCATTCTTGAACACATTCCATGGCCACATGAATTTGCACAACAAGTTCAATTTTACCTCAAGAAATTTGTGTTCCACTCCTTTAGTTGCCTTCAAAGTTGTCACTACTATTCCCGCATACCACAAATAATCAATAAGCAGTTCCGTGAATCAGGATTG
>JAUOZQ010001171.1:0-17075 GCA_030710315.1 Anomotaenia brevis
GTCCCCTACTCCCAATTGAAGAGACTCCGTAACAGTAAATTGCGACAGCTCTTACAACATTCGATATAGAAGGTTGTACATTTTTTAATTATTACCAATGTAATAAATCAAGTTTGACCAGCTTATACTGCTAGTAAATTGAAACAGATAGGAAATCTAAGTGAATGCAGCTCCGAATTTCCCCATTAAAACTATATTTCACTATTTATCTGGATAGTTTAAGGCAAAAGGCTTGAATGTTTTTCCCAGCTCTGTAACAATTCATATTTAAAATAATACACCTCATGATGTTTCAGTTGATGTTTCAATTCTTCCAGTCCAGCCGAGAGTACGCAAAGTGAGATCACAACTCAAAGTCGTCGTCCTTTGTTTCCGAATTATTCTCCTTCTCGAAAGTTAGTGCGGATTTTTGGCTGATCCTGTGTGAATGAGTGTTAAAGATGTGGACAATGTCCGAGTTGGTGGCTACGGTCAAAAAGCAGTGTTTGGGGGAGAAACTTAGCGGGTTGACAAATGCTTCACCGCAATAACGGAAATGCAATGTGTGGTCCCTTATCTTGGGTGGTCCATTTGATGACACTGGTGATATATTTAAGAGTATGCAGACTTTTTAACTCACTTTTAACTCTATAGCAGAGTTTCATTTCGTCTGAAAACTAAATCACTTAAACTCCAAAAAGCCCTCGAATATACTATCAGACAGGGTTGAATGAAATTAGCACTATATTTTACAACTACGCGGCACTTAATATTTAAAAGCACGACCATTTGTATATTCCGATTATGAAATTCGTTGTCGTCATTATAAATGAAATGCGGTTGACGTGTTTTTAAACAGAAAATAAATGCTTTTTTAGAAGACACAGATGAATTTCGTCTTTGAAAGAATCAGTGGTTTACCTGAACCAACACCTAATTAGAGCTTCAAAATATGCAAAAATCAGAGCTTTGAGTTACTGAACAGCATTCATAAACTACAATTTAAAAATAACTTCAATTTTCGTTTTAGCGAAAGTCCTCGACAATTTTGTGCTTCTATAAGTGCGATATTTTGTTAAAAAGTAAATATATCCATCACAGTATACAATTTTCCTTCAGCATTTTGCTGGATGCAACAATGTAATAAGCATTACCAATTAGAAGGATAAGTCGGTGAGCCAGCCTTCAAAATGTGCTCTTCATAGGGATTTAGAAGTGCATAAATTATCAGGGAATGGATTAGAATAGCACTAGTCAGTATTCAGTAGTCTTTGTAATGGTCAAATATATTATTATCATAATTTAAAGAGCTCTCCGGTAAAGAAATTCCTGTTACAATTCTTTTTTTGAAATAAGTGGCGTTTATTAATCTTAGACACATTATTTTCAAAGGCATATTTTTGCCACAAGTGATCCAAATCTGTTGCAATTATTTTCTAAGGTGGTAAAGGAAGTGACTTAAACGAATGGCTACCCCTTTCAATGAGTAAGCTTTCATCATAAGAAGCTTATAAAATATTCCTGATATTTAACATTTTAAACCCATCAACAACTGCGCGTTCATGAAGCCGACGCACCATGGTTTTTTAGATTACACTTATTCACGCGTCTGTCAATATTCCCTTACAGGCTTCTCTGCATTTTCCCTAAAAATCGAAAAAAAGCTTTTCAGTTATAAAAGTTTACTTACGAAAAATTTTTCTCTAGCTAGGAACAAATTTGAAGACATTATTGATGTATGCAAGATTGGCCACTGTTTAGTACTCAAGAAGACGATTTTGTGTCATTAAACGAACAGTACTAAAGCACTGCTTTGTTATTCCTAGTGAAAATATAAAAAATCTACTGTTAAAAATATGTACAAATTCTTGAAACCTGTCTTTGCATTGCTTGAGAACTGTTGATATAGTGAATAACGACGATATCCGGATATCGATCTGATTTAGAGCGTTAGCCTGCCATGTTAGGCAAAATTGTGGCCCAAGTTTGCCATTTTTCCTAGTGGTTGTTTCACGGAGTATAATACTGGGTTGCGTTTTACATTAATTGATTAAACCATCATTAATGATGACCAGTAAAATGAGGTATTAAATTCAATTAGTATAGATGGGAAAAATCGGAATGCTTGTATAATTTTTCCTAACTTCTATTTCTAGATTAACCGTCCTTGACCACTAATATTACAAGATTATAAAAAGTGGTAAAGATTTATATTCGGAAAAGATTAATACAATTATTTGATTTTACTTCTGAATTTGTTTTACGCGATCGATTCACAAATTGGCACAAAGGTGTCTTTCACGTGAGTAAAAAAATGATTTATTTTAATATATGTAACGAAAATTGGCCCTAGTAAATGTCTACGGGATAGTGTATACTTGCGCTATCTTTATAAAAACGGCTATTGCAAATTTACATTTTCCCAAATGTCGACGAGAAATCAAACAACCATTTTTTCGTTAGTTAATCAACTGTGTAAAAACAAGATATGGAGTTTCCCTATTTACAGCTCAGTTGAATTCACACTGTATAATAAAATTCGATCCCAGTATTAGAGTGGAAAAACACGGTTGTTTTCTACTAGTTTCACTCTTGTTGGAAAACTTATTGAAGTTTTCCAAATGGTAAAACTGTTGTGAAGTTTTCAATGATAACTTAATTGATCTATCAAATTATCTAATATATTGGAATACTTTTAAGACTAGAATTTTTAATCTACCATTAGTTTATATGACTTAATGACATTGATACTGATTATCTTGTTTTTTGAGCCTGCACACCAATTTTAAACATATGAACTAATTAATGCACCAACATTGATAATATTTTTACTGCGTACACTGGAGAAACTGTTTGACCGAGTTCTGCTTGTTAAGAAATTGAAAATACAGCCACCCACTTATTAACTTCTAAGAGATATGGTCTTTCTTAAACAAGGGTTTATATTTGGACGCTCATGCCTTCACCATAAGCAAAAGAAACCACTACTAAATCCTTGGTTATCTTTGTTATTTTTAGGTCCATGCATTATGGATCCATGCACTAATATTCCAATGTTAATATCAAACGTCTTTTCGAATATCGACAGATGGTAAACGGTCTTATTTACTAGTTGAACCGCTTTTTCGCGAACTTTCAAAGAAAGAGTGTTTTATGACCGAGTAAGGTTATTAAGATATATCACTAAGGTAATAGAAAAAGATCGCTATAGAGAAGTCAAGGGATTTTTATCAAGTCGCAGTTTTCTTTTATTATACCAGTGATTAAGTCGTTTGCGGGAATCATTTCAGATACAAATGTTGCCATATCAAATAGTTTATCATGAAGAAGCCATTTGAAATCTTCATTCATGCACACACAGTAGGAGTAAATCTAGTTAACCCCTCACATCTTGGTCATGATATTCGCTACAACATGCTGTAATCAGCAACCTGAATTGTCTCAACTTCAATTTATCAGATGTTTCTGTGAAATCGAAGTGAATAAACTATTTGAGTTCACTTTGAATTTATCACAAAATATAATTAAATGATAGGGTATTATTTTAATTAAAAACAATTTCCATCGCTTCTATATTTAAACTTATTGAATTACAAGCGAAAATGTACTTCAAGTTACCCGAATTGTGGCCCCCAATTCTCATCACCTGTTCAGCGTGACGTCAGCAATGCAGACGCGACTAACTAGTTGCTAGACAGATTCCCAGGCTCGGAACCTGGCTTGGCAAGTCAGTCAACTCCCCCTTCACCAACCTAAGCCTGAGTTATGCCTCCAGGTTCCTTAAAGCACACAACCGCGTCAGTGTCAATAATAAGATTGTCCATAGTTGATTTTTCCAAGGGTCATCACCTTGAATCAGTTGATGAAGGGTGATGTATTAGTCGGACTATCGGTAAATAACTATATTGTACCTAAAGCTGAAATATGTGATTGGAATTGATCAAGGGTTCAGAAAACATTTAAAATCAGTCGCTAGTGAGCATAGGATACGCTTGAGCATGTTATCATCCACGGGATTAGATGCTTTAAAATACATCCTACTCAAGCTGAGTTCTCATCAGAGATCCGTTGCAAAAAGTTGAAGATCCCGCAAAGGTCATCCAGGTGAAGTATTTATTTATAGATTAGTGAAAAGTCCGTTTTCCCTATCTGTCTTGAGTGCTGAGCTGGGCACCTCGCAATGAAAAGGAGCGTCTATCAATCGAACACCAAATCCTTCATTAGCTCTAACTTACAAGAAAGTGAATCAAATGAAAGCGTCGGCAACTGCCATCTGCAATAACTTTAGGATATGGTAGACAGGTTTAAGATTTACGAATGACACCATAGAAACGTGTGTAACTCCCCCTACAATGCTGTCATGAACTAGCAGCCAAAGCTAAATTTAGTGTTTAAACAAAATTCACGCTATATATAAAGGAAGAGCGAGCCGGTCACCTATTACTACATAAGTTTTCTCTGACTTCAACATAAAATTGACGTTTTTCTTAGAGAATTATATTTTTTTAAATGCAGAAATTATGCGAAGATTGCTTTGGCTTGATTTAACAATTAGCTGCCTTTTATCTCATTATTTTTCGGGGATCATAAAAATATGTTTTCTTTAAAAATATGAAGTTGATGAGATAGCCATTCTTTCGAAGCTGATGCTCATTTTAAACCCTACCAATGTATTTTCCAAGAATGCCAAGTATAAGACTGAAACTACAGGTAGCATTGATTGTAGGAAGGCACGTTGCCATTGCATATGGCTGCAACATTTTTTAAGTCTTCTCAGTTTCATGTCTTGAATTTAGAATTACTGAAATAGATAATTTTTCAGAAAGATCTAATGATATTCTAAACTGATATTTTTAAATGTGGATTTACTGTCCACATCGTAAATCCCTAACATTGTTCAAAGCGAGATCAGTTCATAATAAATGTATTTGTGAAAAAACAGTACAAAAAGCATAGTGTATTTATTGTGAAATAGTAGTTCTGTTTAATGTGGATGCATATATATATACAATAGAAAAAAATAGATCAAAAATTACTCATGGTTAATGGACGTAAATATTTCAATATTTTAATATTTAACAAATTCCTCTATTAATTTCTGTGTAGAACACATGGAAAAATAAATGGATTAGTATAATTAATCTCCTAAAAGATCAAACTAAATTATTATTCCCAATATTAGGCCAAAATACTAGCAACTAAATCCGAATGCTCCTCGGTTTGCACCAACAAGCAGCAAAAAATTAGACTTGTCTAATCGCAATAAACGACTAGACGTTTGCAATTTATTCATTTGGATTGACGTTTAATTACCATAGAATTTTATTCCATTTGAAGGGTAAGACCTAACGCGTGAAAAAGTGAATGGTAACTGATAATGAAATAAGACCAATTAAAATAATGCCTTTAATGATCCCCAATTAAAAAGTAGCTGCATTTTTCTTGGTTTTAACAGCCAGAGTTATTTTGCAATTGATAATGACAAAATGTTTTAACAAAAATGGTAATAGAATTACAGAATTAAATGAAACAGATTTAAAAAAACATTGAAAATAAAAAACAAAATCAGCATTTATTGGTTAGAAAAGTGATTTCTATGCATGGAAATTACTTGAATATTCTTTTTCTTAAGAGATGAGATAATCCCATGATTTCATATGCAATCTATACCAGAGAGCAATGCAACGTTTTGCATGCATCTTTCAAACTGGGAAAAAATTGCACAGAATACTGCCACGTGTTCCACCTTATTAACTTTATTTATCATTACTGATTTTATTTGACAGTGTACCTGTTTAGGCGTTCTGCTGAGAAGGAATGAACTAAGAATTTTCGCAGGCAGAAACATGAGGCACTGTGTAATCTCCGGGGGTATCGACGGGGAGTCACTTCAACCCAGTCAATCAAAATAAACATTATTCCTCAATGTGATTGGTAGAGTTATGATTTCACAACCAAAAATCCCCATCAGGAGCTGCAATTAAATCTAAAAGGGTAAAACTATCTAATTTTCCTTATGCATTTGCCAAACACCTCGTCTGATGACTACGAAAAAGTTACAAAATTTCGAGGTAGGTGAAACTAAGTCGACCTTGAACAGCCGTGTCAAAGTTAAGGTTAAGAAAGAAATGTTTTATAAAAGCGGGCTTTGAGAAAGCAGTGAAATACAATGATTGCTGAACCTTTTTGTGTCCTGCAAAAGACTGCTGCAAACGTTTTAAGCGAGCTATGCCCGTGAACTGGCATGTTAACCGCTTGCATTGCTCTCCAAAGCCGAAGAAAGAGCCCAGCAGAACTGAGCATTTCCCGTGTTTGTATCCTGAATGCTGCGTTTTCTGTAGGCAGAGAAGCTCACGAGCAACCCTCATGCTAATACACCTTGCCATCTCACCGCTCCAATGCCCTCATGACGGCTACAAGGAAGTTTTTATGAACAAGAGGGCTTTGAAACGCCACGAGAACAAGCACGCACTACCCAACCAACGGCAGTAGAAGCAACGTTCCTTGTCAGGGGTCTGCTCCTGCCTCTGCTACGACTACGCCGCTTTCACAGGCTTAATTTGGGTCGAGTGTACTATCAGTGAGAGCAACCAGTTTACCTAACGCTGCTTTTCGTCGCAACAAAACACCAGAACAATTGTCCAAAATGCTTTTTGTGGCCCTTGCCTCTCTATAAGGCTTTTTTCAATGCATCATTTTAATTATTTTTACAATTAAATAATTAAATGGTGGAATTTCCGGTTTACATTAGTGTTTCAGTAGATGGATACCTCAGCAATCGATTCTGGGTGCAAAAGTCGTTTTATGAAGAGGTTTAATGGTGATATTAATGTTGTTTGAAAACTGGGATATAAGGTTAGGACCTTTAAGTGATTGGCATCCTGTTAAAGGTTAGTGTATCTCAACTGCATGTGAAACTAGCATTTAAAAAATTGAAGCAAACGCAACATACTCACCACAGAAATTGATTTTTAAGTTATTTTAAAATTCGTTTTTTGTAAAATGAGAGTTTCTCATAATTTATATTTTCCTAATAAATAAAATAGTTTAATAGATCGAGGTCTGTACAAAGAGAAGGAAGTTCGATTCATAACTTTAACTGCAGAAATTTAAGCAAATTAGGTAGATTCATCCAAAAGCTGCAGCTTAGCTATGCTTTAGGAAGAAGAGTTTTAGACCAAGCATCCCATTCCATGTATCGTGTTGCTTAATGCTAAAATGCTAACATATTTTCGGAAATTGAGGGACAATGTTTGTAACAAAGAGCAACTGCACAATTTTTGCCAATCCGTATAGTTGTTGCCGCATCACCTTTTATGAACTGTAAACAACTATTATCTGGTCGCTCTAATTTGATAATCTAACACTTAAATTTGTAGTTTATCTTATTTGGTTCTTATTTGTGAGAAATTTACATGAAATGTTAAACAGAAGCGCTTTTTTTCCTTTTTATGATAACATTGCAATAGTGTAGGATTTGTGATGCAGTTGAGGCAATTTCTTTGACTATTCGCGTCGAAGTGACACCTTTATATCAGGCATACAATATACACAATATATACAATAAAAGCTACAGAACTGGAGGACAATTTAAGCAAAAAAAATTTGAATATGGAAAACTTCTGCGACTTAATATGAAAGAAGCATTTGAAAATTCTATGAACATTAACCCTATTGGCTTACCATAATACTTACCTTCATAATGAGCATTACCAACATTTGACAGTTATCGTAAATCTCAAAAGCATGAAGAGGCACTTCTTTCTAGCATGCGTAGAAAATAATGTTGGCATTTGATATCGATGAAGACTTTAAACACATCCAAAAATGACCAATGGCAGGAAGACTTTCGTGATTGTGCTCATTCGCATTTCACGCTTGGCGATATAAGAAAAGAGAGCTTGTGGTTGAGGACAAATTGTCGCGCAACATTGTTTCTAGTAATAACGAGCTGAAAAAAATGTTCAAAGTAACTCATCGATACATGCATCACTTGTATTGCGGTCAATAAGTGGAATCGAGTTTTGAAATAACGAAGCTGATATCATTCTTTTAAACCTTAATAATATTAAGGTCATTATACCTTTTTTGTTTCTGGAATTGTGTAAAGTGACACAGAATATATTCTTGACCGCATACTTGGGCGCATTAATATTGATAATTAACTGACTACCCTCAGACTGCCTGACGAAGTGGTACTCGACACATTTCAAGTGACACTGTCAATACCTTGCCCTACTTGACGCTTCCACAGATCACTTCAAACCCATTCGACCTATACTTTCTCGTCTGATGCAAGGGACTTATCAACCTGTCCATTCATTTTAGTCTACGGGAAAGCCGTGAGACGGCTGAAGGAGTGTGACATTGATTTCATTATGTTTTATTGTGGACATTCTTCTTATAACATCTCCTCATATTTGATTGGCGCGGGACAACGACGTAAAAACGCATACAGCCCAATCAGCTGGCTGCATGGAATTGTAAATTCCTCCGAGTACCAGTATAGTCCCAACGATCTGTACGAAATAGGAAAAAAACATCCGTTTCTTTAATCATATGAGATCCCATAACGTGTCGAATATTTGCATCTATAAAAGGCTGATGAGATTCCGATCTCCGATAAAATCTAATTTTGAGTGCGAGTCCTTTCAGTGCCTTCCATTATTTCGTGATATTTCAATTTGACGGAGACGTAAATAACATCATAACATTTGGTGGTATCGTTAAGAACAGATGAGTGTTCTATTGTCAATATACCACATGTCTTGCAAATGTAGAAATGTCATTATTGACTGAAATTTGGGTAGTAAGGTTTGCAATGTCTGGCATCGACCAGTGGTAATAGCTTTGTCAAATCCCTTAGTTTTAACTAATATATTTGGTCGAATCGATTCCGGCCATGCCATTGCAGTCAACTCAAGGATCAACTACATATTTGGGCCTGAGGCGGTCTTAACCAATTAGGCATTCAAAAAGTGTATCTCTCAATGTCCTTTTAAGCTCAAATTCCTGGACATAATGATTGGCATCGATAATGAAGACGAATCTATTCTTGGGTTTCTGAAAATATAAACACACCATACGTTTTGACTTCATCCCATTCTGAAGTCATTCCTCTCATCTATGTGAGGAATACCTAATTGCAGCCAGCAATACAGCCATCTATATCTACTTAAATATCAGCAACCCAATCCCTCACCGTTAAGAAAATCTCAAGCTGACCCCAAGACAAATTGTCAATCCTGAGCTTTTATTTCTGAGTCGGAGAGCCATCTTTTCAAGTACATCTATTTAAAAGCAAAGCATAGTTTTAACGGTCTTTTATTAACAAAATTATAATGCACAAAAATATTTGGTGCCTTCGCCGCCTACAGGGCCCAACGTTTTAGTGTTATTTTCCATATCATCCTATAATTTTGCCCGAATTCACATTGAAGAGGAAAGGCTACATTTAAATTCCCCTCGAAACGATTTGCTTACTCTATGAGGACCCTCTACGAGAGGATGGATAGTAGTAGTGTGCACCTTACTCAAGCGCCTTTTTCTGCAATAACAGAAAAATCTTCTAAAGTGGTCTGTTACGAGAGCCTTCCAGTCATCCTTCTTGCCTCGGTAACCACCAAAAAATAGACCAAGGATGTTTTCCTGCAGAAGTTGTCTTGAGAACTACCCTAAGACTGCCTATCAGTGGTTTAAGATTTGTCTCAAAACACAGCCATCTTTTGTTCTACTTCATGCGTCCACCAGACCACTTAAAAGCAATTCGCCACTGTCCAGTACAAAAACACATGGACCTATCAACCACCTCATAGCTGTCTCCAAACTCCCAGTGCGCAAACCTAAATCTTTATTTTCGATCTCAGCGGCACTTATGACTCGGTGAGTATCGACAGATTGAAGCTTCTACGAACATTTCTCACTTGTCTCCTACCCTGTCCTCACCCTAAGCTGCCATAATTACCCTTTCGTCAAATCCAATCTCTCGAAATCTTTGCGGGTGCGCCATGGCTTCCCGTTTCCGACTGGCTGACATTGCATACTACCTGTTTAATGACGATTTCTTTTTTTACTAACAAACACTGGAGGCGTTGCTAAGCCCCCAATTCTCAAGAGCTGCTCAGAGTCAGGTGAAATATGCAGACGCAACGAACTAGATACCAGATAGCTCTCACGTTCACAGCCTGGGCTCTCCAAGTCAATCAATTTATAAGACTTCATTCTAAGTCTTTGTTCTATAAGTGAATAAAATGTTAACAATGGAATCCATCTGGTGCTATTTGGTGGCTGCACCTAAATACGATTTTTAGTTGCTTAAAACATGCGTTTCGCCAAAGCCAAATTTCTCCAGTGACACTGGTATAATCCTGGTATTACTTTTATACTAAATATAACAACATTTCCAGGGCTATTGTCCCTCAGATATCAGCCTTCGCAATTATATCTTAACAGACGCTCAAAATTTGTTACCGATGATATTGTAGTAAGGCAAACTGGGAAAAATGTAACTTAAAGCAATTTTCACTCTTATATGTCAATGCAATTTCTAAAACTGCTAAACAGAAACCGTTTCGCAGCTACAGTGTCTCAGCTTCATCACCAACAACAAACGCTTTGGTTATAAACAAAACTTTATTCGACATACAAGTTGGGAGTTATTTGAAAATGTTCATTTGCTTGCACAAGATGTGTCGGAGTGTCCTCTGTCGTTCCTTTACTGAAACAGATTGATTAGAATGTGCTGCGAAGTTTCTTCGATGAGAAAGGAAGATGGTGGAGCCAGAAGAACCACCTCCTTGTCCATCGTAATAGGCGGCAGATTCATTCCTTGGGCAGGCTTAGATACTCTTCGGGACTTTACCCGATGCAGTTCGGCGTGCAGATTTAAGCTTGAACGCTTCAGGAACACACTTCCACAGCGTCTGTAGGCACAAATATACAGTCCCCTGGTTTGAAAACGCTTGAAATGCCTATCTAAGGCAGCCTTACTGCATAAATGAGGCTCCTAGTATCAATTCACCTTGAAGAGATTCGATGTGTCGTTTTAGTGGTGATTTACACTTGTAACATCTGCCACAACCCATGACTGAACAAATGAAGTGCACAATTTCAAGGTGGTAGTTAATATGTCTCAAAAAATGGATTCTGGACAGAAGGACAGCTCGGCATCCAGGTATTTTGCATTTTAAATGTGTTTCTCGTGTGGTCTTTTGGGTCTCATGTGAAAATTCACTTGTGCTATGTGGTTGCGAGAAATATCCGATGTTGCCATGATGCTAGCAGTAGCAGAATAGTCAAACGTCCAAACTCGAAACTAACGAGTTTCACAATAATGCATCTCACCCTGGGTTTGTTCAAATGACCCACATTATTATACAAGTCCAAAAAGCCCTCTTTCCGGAATCTAATAAATGATGTTCAAGTTTCCTGATTGGGTTAATGAATCGCCACAAAAACGGGCCTTTATTGGGTTAATCCAGAATCCCTAAAAATCACATCGGTTCAAAAAGCCACATATTATAATGGCGGCCCTTTATAACTTGTTACAAGATGTATGAAATGTTGGTAAATTGGCATTTTCGCAAAGTTATTTCCTCTGCTCAGTTTGAATTAGCCCTGTTCTCTATTCATTAATAATTTATTGTATTTATCACGAAAATATTCTGCAAAGTTGTCTTTTTAATCAAAAATACGCGTTATGTTTCAGTAGATAGAGAGTAAATAAACTGACAATCACAATGCTACAATAAAGATTAAAATGATCATTTTAATGCATTCAAAAAACGTTTCTTCCTGCTGATGAATAGCTAACGATACCGATTTCCCAGCATTTCAATCATCCGAGTCTTACTATTTATGCAAGATTAAGAACTCGATACCCTTAGCTACGTAAGCAGTATTAACGCCTCCATAAAGACGGCCAAAATGGCATTCCACCTAGATTTAAAGAACCACGAGGCCCTTGGAAATGACATTTCGGGTATTAGGACATGATCGATTATTTTGAATGCGAAAATATTTGCTGATTCCATCGACTGGCTTCCATTGTTAACGCGATAGTAAGCTGTCCTTTGCATATAAAACCAGTGAAAAAAAATTAGATCGAGGGGAAATTATCACTCAACGTAGTGGTATTATTACTGCGCGAATTTCTAACACACTTTCCACCACTTTGTTCTCGAAACAGTTTGACCTACCCATCCAATCATCACATTGTTCCATATAGGCAAGTATTGTTAGCGACGCTGACCTTCGTTAACAGTGCAAGAGCAAATAATGAGAAAGTTTTGTAATGGACGCTCGTCTTTTAACCGCTTCGAAACCTAATATTAATATTTACTCATATCATTGTCAATAGTTACTCATATTATTGTCTGGTGTCGGTAAAATAAATTGGAATATTTTGATGCCTGGTTGCATGTGCACTCAAAACAGGGAAATAGGAGTGATTATAAGATGACGGATTTAATAAGTTAAACCAAAAACTACTTAATAATTATTTACTGGGCTCAAGTTAGTCAAAATAAAATTTTACAGGAGTAGACACGACTGAGGTCGGGAGAATGTGAAACTGGTATACCTATGGAGAGCGTCACTGTAGAGAAGAATTTATCGGGAATTCAATATCTTTTTTATTTGAGCCACTGAACAAGAAAATAGTGTTAACATTTTTTCAAAAGTTTGAAAAATGTTTTGTTAGCAAACAGCACTTCGTTTATATGGAAAACATTTTCATCAAAGAAGGTACTGAAGGCAAATAATTCCTTTCCATGGTTGGAAATTACTTATAAATCAAGTCAAATGCTGAAGTTGTTTGTTAAAATTCAGATATTCGAGTTATTATGCATATTTATATTCTTAATGCCTGATTGTAATACTGCAATCGTGGGAAATTTTCTACCAGCTAGCTATTGCGTTATTGATATAGTTGAGTTTATACATTATATTTGATTTTCAAGGCAAAGGTCGAACTTAAACCATTAAATACAGTTACGAAATGAGACAGGCAAGGGAGGTTCTAGCTGTTTATAAAATCCCATAAAAACCTCCATTTCTGAAAAAGGCGATCAAAAGCATTAAATGAAGTCTGAATGCTAGCCACCAAAGAAATATTTTATTTTCTAATGCCAAGGGAAATTCGAAGGTCTTTAAAAAATGTGACTAGGTACCTATGACAAGCACCAGTACGATGATGCTAATCTCGTGACCATCGATTCCTGAGAAAGGCAGGAACGTTGAAAACAGAGTTTCATTGACAGCAATGCTTTCGCAGACTGTGCCAACCTTCACAGTGATATAAAATTGATGCCACATACAAACATGCTACCAGGTGCTTATTTCGCGTGCATTGATTTGTTCAAAGTAACAAAACCGAATGTTGATAAAGTTAATTATAGCTAATTAAGTAATACTGAAGCGTCCATAATGACTTCCACAGTCACACTCCTATTCACTTTAAATATTTTAAAGAATAAAGAATACGGTGTCATTTGATTAGCTTTCCGAAGTATTAGGGAAAACGAAGGCAAAAGATTGAGGTGTTTATAATTCGAATAACAGGTTTCAGATAGATTCTAACGACTTCGTGACATTTGTGATTGGTTCTCACTTTCAAAACATTTACTATAATGGCTTTTGCGACCTTCATTTGCGCTATCTAACTGAGATAAAGAAGAGCTGATGACCCATTGTTTTGCCGATTTTAAATATACATAATTGTGTCATTATGACTAAAGGAAAATTATCATTTTTATGTGAAAATGGAATTTTTGGCAGTCTCCGAAAGCGCCATTATTGTCTCGATGAAAATTGTTAATGGATCGTCATTTAAAATAGAGACATATAAGTAAGGGGAAGTCTTTTAAGCATAGCTCAGCTACTTTAAAGCCGCCTTTTAGAGCCACCGAATTTCGAAAAAATGTGGGCATTGGGAAAAGTGTGAAGTAGGAGTTTCATTCCGGGGTATTGTGCCAGTCCTTATAAGCAGTTGACATAATATGGCATGTTTTTTATAGAAATAATTAGTAGAATGTCGCTTGTTAAGTAGATTTTTTCAAGATAATAAAAGACGAAACTTGACTAGTCCGCTACGGTCTACATAGACAGTACTACTATCATGTCACACTACACTGTATTTTCCAGTTTGATTTCTTGCCAGTTTCACTGACGTGAGACCAGTCATTATCCACACACATGTGTTGACTCAGAATAATACACATTCAGGAAAGTCAATGGTCTTCGAGCTGTTGGGTACCAGCTCTCACCCAACGGTCTAAACAAAGTGGGCAAAAACTTCATTTATTTCAATTATATGCATGCACCACAATCCATCGTAAATGTGGATATAGCTTATTTACTTATAGAAGAAAACATCTAGGAAAGACCAAGACCACAGGTCGGAAAAAAGCTTGGAACTTCCAACTATATTTGGATCGGAAACATCATTGGCTGGCGTTGGTAGGAAATGAACCGTATTCAGGAGCAAGGCGTTTCAACGCTTCTTCGATTATATTGCGATACTTGTCGTCATCATCCCAAAGAATGATGTCGTGGAGTCGTAGGGACCCAATTGGTGATCCAACACCAAAGTGCCATTTGTCTTGCAAGTTGAGTGCTATCATTACCGATTGGAACTTGAGCAGCAAGGCCTGCAATGTCTCGTGTCGACCGACGGTGAGGGCGACATCAAAACCTTTGGTTTTTTCAGTTATGTTCGGACGATTTAATTTGGACCACACAATTGAGCTCAGGTTAGGCAGCAATTTTAAATTCGGGTCTGAGCTCGACTTAACCAAGTAGGGATCGTTAGAGATGGGCCTTGAGGCCTCTCGATACTTACTGAAGTTCCAAACTCTCCTGGTAATGAGTAACAGTAGCACTACTGTGACGAAAACGAACAGACACTTTTTCCCAGTCTGCTGAAACCTTTCTTGTCTCATTGAGATGCTTCTGAGTGATTGAGTGCAAGTAATAAATGAGTGTTTCTGAAACTATTGGTTGCGCAACACCAATCAGCGCACAAGGTGCTTGGATCAACCAGTCAGAATTTGCAAGCATATTTGCTTGTCGACTTTGGCGCAGGTTAAGTGAATCGCAACTGTCAAGAGTTAAGCATTTTAAAGGTAATTACTAGTGCCAAAATAGGTAATTAATGAACTATTGATAGTCCGTTTGAAAATAGTCTGAAAATCGTTAAAAACAGTATCCTAGATCTTAAAATTAGAGCCCCTTTATAGTTCATAACCACAGAGTTAGCGGAGTTCAACAGCTACGCGCGATTAAATGCGAATCCTATGTGCCATTTGACTTGTACTTATTACTAGTAAATCGCACTACTATACAATGCACTTCGCTTGAACAGGGTAACAAGACATCTAAGTGAGTGATTGTATAACAACGCAACAAAGTGTCCATGGATATTCAAGGGCTCCTAGTAGGCCGTTAAAACGATTTTCGCATCTTCTACTCATTACTTCAAAGCAGATTATCTACCATTTTTTTCAATCTTCTACTTCGAGAGACAACTTATTATTTATCTCCGTTACTTCTTTAGAGGATTCATAATATATGCTTGCTGTCAAGATCGTTCTACAATTAGTTCATTTCTCTAAAACGCACGGGATGAATTGAACAGAGTAGCAATAGGGAGCCACACACTCACTTGAACATGACCCAGAAACGCAGTTGGAAAATGTGCCTCCACGTGTGTTCGCAGCGTGTTAGTGTATTTTCAAGCACCTAGGATAATGTGGCTAACCACCAGAGTCCAGACTGAAGGTCCTATATTAAAGCGGTAAGGGTACGCAGGTACTCACAAGGAAACTGAGTGATGGATTAAGATGAGTTACCTGGATGCAGCCTGTGCACATCTTGTGTGCTTAGTATTGTGAGCAACTGGAGCTTCCATTCGTTGATTTGTAAGTTTTATCTCACAGTAAGGATGATATATAAATGAATCGATTTCTAATATCACTGAGAACTGAAAGAAGGCTTGAAGTGCCACCCAATTACATTTGGATTTACCAGCAAACGCTTTGAGATAAGCTCTTTTCACTTAGCAGACATATTGTGATGTCGCTCATCCAAGCTATGTCTAAATATCAAACCTTAGGTAAATTTATCGGTTAACATTTCTTACATCGTGTCTAGTGCCCAATCCGTAGCTTCCGTAGGCTTTTGTAGAATCGATATGATAACACCTTGATAACAAATGACAAATCACGTTGAGGTAAAACACCCTTACAAAAAAGTTATCTCTCATTGGCCCTGATGTATCTTGCCAGACAAACAGGCAGTAGGACACAATGGACGGAATTTTAAACGACTCTGACAAAAGCGAGTTTTAATTGTGGGTTGTACACAGACATAAACCCCAATAAAGAACTATGTGGGGGTTACACTGGTTCTAGAAGTGGTAAAATGGCGGCGGCCCATCACTTCTTCACGCCCGCCTTAGTCAAGGAGCAGAGTTCTTCAGGAACGGGTGTGGAACTGTGAGGGCTCGCCAGAATGTGTAGGTTTTTGCTTTTGAAGTACCAGAAATGGAGAAAACCCAGCACCACTGATTGAAGATATTTACCTGGGCAACGAAAAGAGAATTATCTTAAGGTGAGTCAACAATTGTGCTTTAAGCCTAGGTCAGGTAAAATGAATATGAAGATTAAAATGGGCAATACAAGACTGCGTGGAGGTTATTTTAGCTTATATGTCTACAAAATTGTTTTATAGAATCTTATTCTATTAGTCTTGTGAAATCTGTGTTGCTGTATTTTGTGATAATTCGTGCATGTTAGAAACTCATAACTTAAACCAAATGAGGTAAAAACCACTAGGGAATCTTTGATTTCTAAAGCTCTAAACAAACTGAGTACTATCACAAAGAGGTGCACTAGTTTTGTTTAATGATACCAAAATATTTTATTTCACCCCGATCTTTCTGAATTTGATAAGATTAGGGAGTTTATTTTTCGAAATCGGTAGCAGGTAACAGAGTGCAGGAGCATGCCTCATAAGAAAGGATTTTCCTAACTTAAATAGTCAATAAGCAATTGTATGGAAAAATCGTGCCTTTGAAACTTCAAATAACACGGAAAAGG
>JAUOZQ010001172.1:0-17042 GCA_030710315.1 Anomotaenia brevis
TTCCTACTCAAATGCATCAGGAACCTACAAATTGGAGAGAGCCACGTTGGCGATTCCGACGAGAAAATATTGAAAGGCAAAATGAGAGTTGCGATCTGGGAGTTGGGAGTTGGGAGTTGGGAGTTGAGCCAAGCTGGGAGAGGAGGCAGCCCAAATCTATTTCATGTCTTAACAAATCCACTTACTACTCGTCTTCCTCGTCCTTCTCCCGGCATGGCCATTGGGATTGTGATGACTTTTCTTCCATGAGAGTGTATTTATGCATGCGGTTCGACGGTTCATTTAAACAAATGTCTGTACACAATATTTGACCTGTGACAGGATCCAGCCGAAGGACGAGTCATCCTACTCAAATGGCATTAGGAACCTACATTTGGGAGAGGACTAGCCAGTCATCGTTAATTATGCTTGGTTGCCTAATGAAAAGGCATTAGGCACCTACGAATGGAAGAGACCGGCGGATGGCGACAGGGACGAGAATGGCTTGAAAGGCCACTTGTTTTTTGCGTTGGAAATATCAGCGCCGGCGAAGAAAATTGTGATTTTCAGCTCGGCAACTAAAATTGGCAGCGCGTGAACCCAAGCAATACAACAGATATTTCTCGTGTCTCTGGGTTGGTAACTCACAGCAAGTGGAAGAAACAGGAAGCACATATTAATCCTATAGGAAATATTCAAACAAACAACAATCCTTACATATTTGCACCTTTGTAATTTTAGGTGGCACTATTTAACCTGATTTGAGATTGGAAGGTCAAAGTGTTTGATGAGTGTTTCCGGTTGGTTGAGTTTGTTCCGAGGCAGGGTTATTCGCTGACAAATAACAAGGCAGTTCTGCCCACAGCACTCTGATAATAGTATTGAAACCTTCATGAATTCGGGCAGGTGTCTGGAATCGATTTATTCATTATCCAGACAATGACGCTTCAGAGCTCGAACCTGATCTGGAAGGTGCCTATAAACCAATGCTATTTATTGGCAGCACTTTATTCTTGCTCCCATTGTCGGTGTTTGTACTTAGAAAATGGAGATTGGGTTGGCAAGGGATGTGTTCCGCTTCACTACAGCTTGTTCAATTTCGAAATATTCCCATATGAATCAGGTTAAATATAAGAAATGCATACATCAAGCTCTTCAGAATGATTTCATTTTTGATAGTGACTGATAAGACTATAAATCCTTGATCGGACTAGGACAAATTTGGTATTATTAACGTCCTCATCAGAAGAGTAATGATGTCCCATACCATACAGGTGACCGCGAACCGAAGGCCATTTGTCTTTGAGGTCATTACTTTGACTCATATTATGAATTGCTTGTTTAATATTTTACTGGGACTTAATAACACTGATTTAAATTTAACTCTCACATGAAGGCTTTCATAGACGTTTAAGTACAATACATATTTAATATTTCTCACCATTTTTTTACCTTTTAAGGGTTACTCTGTAAAGTAAAACTCATGTCTTATGTATTAAGCTTTGTTTTAAAATATCCAAATTTAACGTGCCCCTACTTAATCGACGAGAGAACAGAAACAGGTACTTTGAGGTGACCCTTCCCAGGAAAGCGAAAAAACCTTGATAAAGCCGCTTGGCGCCTAACCGAGGCTTGCATACTGAATTTCTTTCAAGTCGTTTAAACATTCACTTAACACGCCTATTTCTAGGTTTTTGATACGGTTGTCTAATTAATTATGAATAAAACGTTCATCGAGAAGATATATGAGCCTTACACACTTCGCAAAGTTGGGGTGGATTGGATTTGCGTTCTAATGTAAATTGCTTCACCTTGTTGATTTATGGCGATTTGAAGTATGACTTACTAAATATCATTTGTACAAGTGACACAGTATGCAGGGTCAGCTTGTTTTTACAGAGTCCCACGGAATATTCGACCTTTTGCATGGACAGCAGGAGGTCAGAGAGTCCAATGGTTTCTCTCCCAGCTCACTCCGCATCAAGCCGGAAAGCTGTGAATTTGAAGCAGCCACGCAGGTCGGATGCTTTGTCTACCACATCGGCAGCAGCAATCTCCAACCCCATGCTTCCCATTTGCTAGTCAGTGACAGCTCGGTTTGAGCTATCCGCAATAGAGTGGCTCTTCAGATGCAACAAGCTGCCACTTTTTCCATTTAAAAAAATTGAGAAAACAGCTTTTGCAACGCCGTGGGAATTGCTTGTAACAGAAATTCTCGATGTGTTCGATTCCTTAGCAAAATGAATAGCATAACAACTGCAAAAAATATACCCTTTAAGGGACTAAAGCAAGTATTATATAACGATACAAACCGCATTATTGAAATCTTGGAGTTCTTTTATAAAAATTGCATGCAATATATTTAATAACGCTTTGTCACACATGCACCGGTGGTAAGATCGCCACTGCATTTCCAACCTGAGCTCCGAGAATCATTGCAGATAAAGTAAAAATCGTTTTTAAATTGGATTTAAACTCTGTTTTCATTAACGGAGCTGAAACCATCTTATTTAATGCTTGACCTATTGCCGTAAAACTCCTCAAGGGCAGATTAAACCACTGAAATTCATTGAAGTTGAACACATACAAGACAGGGACTAAGTAAGTGCCAATTGTAAAATACACTGAAGTGTTCTAACAGCCAGAGAATGTTAATTTGACAATTTTAGAGACCTCTAAAAAGCACGTAGTGGATGCTTTTAAGACGGCACTCTCAAACGCAAACGATTCTTGAGAGATCGTCATGCAGGCTGAAAGAAATTGCTCCATTACCATGGAAATGATCGACTGGATGATAAAGACAACCGAAAAAGGGGCACCAACTCAATTTTCCGCCTCCGGAAGTTCGTCAGGGATCAGCCGAGGAGCGGTGGTCGAGAAAGAATTGACGCTAAGGGCCAAAAAAGCCGCGTCCACCTGACTGAAGCACTCTCGGGACAAAAATAACTTGGCTTTTACGCTAACTGTCTAAGAGACCATTTTGCAATGCAGGAGATCATAGACACGCTCTAGCAGAGCGTCAGCTCAGATCCGTCATGATTTCCTGCATGAGGTGGAAAGTTTCTGTAATAGAGCCCAGAACCTGATCAAAAAGATAATCATTTTCAAGTTTTGCTTCTAAGAGCATAAACAAGGGTTAACCGGCAAGCTAACTACTTCATGCTTGTAGAACATATTTCATACTAACCCATCCAGTCAGCGTTATTGTTTCGCTCTCTTATAACATGTTCAATAGTGTAATGATAATGCTCAAGATAATTTAGGACACCGAAAATTTGTGCATTTTTGTTTTTTCAAGATGGTTTTCTATGTCTACAAGTGCCTAACTGCATTTTAAAGCAGACCGTAGTAGTTCCTTGTGCATGTGATCTTGAGGAGGTGCCGATTAAAAAGTGAAGAAACTTCGATAAATTATGTATTCATTTTGGACAATATTTTGAGGAAGAGGGGAAGAGGGTGTAGAAGTTTGATTAACTCCTAAACAGTCCTTGAAGATCGTGCCATGCAACGAGACTTCTCTCTTGATATCTCGGCAGTAAATGTGCACCGTTATGTTTATTTCTAGCTTTTCACGGAATATACGGCTTCCGATAGTAAAAAGTAAAGTATTTTTATTTAAATTAACCTGCAAATAAAAAACGGGCTCTATTTATTGCAAACTTGAAGGGTTTTTCATTTACCGATCATTGTCGTGGTAACTCTTGGCGATTGATGCGGGCACAGCTTGGGTAATGAGCTCTCGAGATTAGAA
Organism: Anomotaenia brevis; assembly: GCA_030710315.1. NCBI lineage: Eukaryota > Metazoa > Platyhelminthes > Cestoda > Cyclophyllidea > Dilepididae > Anomotaenia > Anomotaenia brevis. Next base: position 3,731 of record JAUOZQ010001172.1, read on the forward strand.
TTAGAGATTAAGGAAGTCGACGCCTTCGGACAGCAAAGAGGAGATGCAGTGCAGCTCTTTCGAGGTGTCGAATCTTCGAAAGTCGTCTCCACCAGGATTAGATCAGTCTCATCTTATGTGTCATATTTCCTCTAGAAGCGCAGTTTTCAGCTCTCAACAAATAATATACAAAACTTCTCCTATTCCTTGAAGTAGAATTAGGATAAAAAATACATTTTCATTTTTACATTAAAAAAAATTCTGTATTTGAAATAAGAGAGTCTTTAGAAATAGGAATTGTATTAGTGTTAACCAGCGGTGCAATTGGTAAAGAACCGAATAACGTGACACCGATTCCTTACTAATCTGTCCACAAGGATGAGATACTGCATCGCGCATTGCGTTTTGTATCCCTATATAAGACTACTATTGCTACTAGACAGCTCACACTTTCAGCTAGGGAAACAACTTTTTACGCCTCTATTTAAATTGACTTCGTGTAGGTCTTTCCCGTCTTTTGTGTTTAAACAAATGCCTTCTTTAACTCACCAATGTCCTACTTCAATTTAGCACAATCAAATCTAACACTTTGCCCACGAAATCCCGTCTAGATTACGAGGAGCTATGCTACCTAATTAGTAAGGTTATTATGGTTACGTTAGCTATCGGCATCAAGAGACGGAAAGCCTTGTTGTAAGTAGTAACTACTCATTTCAAAAGCAGTTTAAATATGGCAAAAGTTCCGTTTAGTAAAAGTAAAATGGGACATTTTCATGGTCCTTAAATGCTATGCGTGGACAGAACTTTCCGGTCACTTCTCAGGAGCTTCTATATTTTCATTAACGAAGAAGGCCACTAGGAAAGTTTTCAATATTAGATCTTCTAATATGAATATATGAACTCTATCTGACATCATGTTTGTGTATTTTAACGGTTATTGGAAACAGCACAAAGCCTCATTTCAGTCGGATTAATGTTTCTAAGTGTAAAGGCACCATCGGAAACAACCGTTTGACTTCTCCCGTGTCTTTTGAAATATCTATTCAACATAATCTTATTAAACTTCGACTATTTAATGGGAAAACTAAAATGTATGTTGTGAACAATTCACATAATGCCTATATATTTTTTGTTATTTCCAGCATAATTCCAAAGTAGATTTTCGAATTCACTTAAAGATAAATGGCAGAATAATCAATACAGCCACACAAAAAATAGAAGTGCATAATGCACTTTCGAATACATTTCTCTCGATTCCTTATCTCGCGATGGACACGTGTTTGAGAAAATGGCTTTTCTCGATTTTCATGTACCACACCAACTCGATTGCATGAAATTGAGAGGAATAAATATGATAACCACTTACAGGACTCATTTGCTTCTGCACATATCTGTTTCCTTAATCCACGAGCAAAAACAGATTACTAAGAATAATTTAATGTGTTCACACCTTGGTCAAATCCCATCACTGTCTGCCAACTACGCAGCTTCTCGTTCACTGAGCAGATGGTAAAACGAGAAAATGGGTCCCCTCGTTCTCATCACTCCTTTCAGGGAGTAATGAAAATGCCTTTTGGTAGCTGTGACGAGTTTCCATTCATTATCTGCTGAAAATAACCGTCAAGTGTAATGCTTTTTAAGGACCTCTTCAAGAAATTAGAAAGGCTGTAGCAAAATAGGATAACAGACTTATTTTCCCGTCTTCATGAGTAGAACTTTCTCTGCTTCATGAGCAGTTTTTCATAGTAGAAGTTTTGTAAAAAAAGGTACACTTCAATTTTAATATTATTCACTATTAAAAATATTTGGCTTTACTTCTGCGATAGAACTACCATTTACCCAATCTTTTCTACAACATCATTTACATACGATTTTTTTAATGGAGTTGTTTATTTATTTGAGTGTCTTAATAATATTAGAAAACAAAGTATTAAGAGGATATAACATGTCCTCCCGTAAGTTGTGACTGTTTAATACTTCTAAATTAAAGGAAATTTTAGGGGATCATAATTTCTAATTTTGCCCAAAGCAGTTAGCTGAGTACTTGTTAATGTGTACAGAGCAAAATTAGTACTATGCTAAGTGGATACGCAATAGAACTAAACTGTGTTATGTTGTGGTTTCGGTTAGAATAGCCGTTCAAGTCTAAAAGGGTAGAGGAGATGTCATATATTTATGTCAAAATATAAGAATGCATTAAATTATTGCTTCAGGGAACTGCTTATTGATTATTTGTACTTAATGGGAGTATTAATGATAAATTTGAAAGTTACCAAAGAGGTGGAACATAAACACCCTGAGGTAAAATTGAACTTGTTGTGTAAATTCATGCTCCAATGGCGGGTGTACAGGACTGCATTTATTGTTACCTCTGATAGTGAAATAGGCGGCCAGTAAGGAGTTCACTGAAGACTGAATTTGTTTATGATTTCATAGTGGCAAACATTGGGTATCGTTTATTTACATAGGGATTTTATGATATTTTGGAGCAAATGGTAAAAATATTTCTTAAATCATATTGAAATCCAAATAAACTACTAATTTTACAATTCAAATAACAAAAGCCCAATTTTAGTTGCAAAAGTTGAATTTAATGAATGAATGGTTTTTATTGTGAAGAATATATGGATTAAATAGCGCACAGGTTCACTATTTATTTATTAAATCGTCTAAACCTGGGGCAATTTTGAAGGTATTACTCGATAACTTTAATGTAAACCCAAGAATCAAACTTTTTTGATTTCGTAAAAGTCACAGAATTGAAGGTATTATCGGTTGTCCCTGAAAGGTTTTGGAAAGAAAACGCACGTCATAGTCAGGAGTGACTTATCTATGGCCAAAAGCAGATGTTTTGGGCTTTCTAAACAGCTGTACTCTTTATAACCATGTGATTTTCTGCATATTTTTTATTGAAACTAATGAAATTGGAATGGCCTGCTTTATACTAGTTTTAGAAACACGATCAAGGGATCTTTTAAACTATCTTTAGATGGATTTTGCATAATAACGATCCTTTAATCAGCATTTAACTGATGTGCGATGAATGCACGGTAACGTACTGTTCAACATAGTCAAATTGTCACAGTAATTTCTATGAAATTTGTTCAACTATTCGCCTTTTTTCTCATAATTAAATGCATTTTTAGCAAATATTATTAAAAAATTTGAATGATTTGTCTGTCAGTGAAATCAATGCTTCATTTGCTCAAATTGAAAATATGCACAGGCTGCATTAGATCTTTTTAATGATTAAAGAATATTCAATGCGGGATTTTCCGCTAGTGTTAATGAGGCGATGCGACCAGTCTTTCAAATTTTGCAGAGAAAAGAGAAATAGAGTACTCTCAAAAGGAAAGGATTAATACAAATTAGTAAGAGTCATCGTGTAAAGTTCACTAACATTCTTATGCAGAATTGCTGTCATTGCAAAGTGGTAGAGTCGCAGTGAAGAACTCATCTATTGCTTCAAAGCTTCAAAGGTATCTTGCTTGCTAAATTTGTCTTTAACATGGCTTCTAGATCATCAGTCAATGAAATAACTTGTGTCCTAATGAAAAACAACCGCTTTTCCATTCAGTAGAGCAAATCAATTTCACCTCCTCACGGCTTGGTTCAAACAATGCCCAAGTAAAGACAGTAGGTATGATCTGCAACAAGGTGGTTAGTACATGGGGATCAAACCAGATTGGCTGAAAGATAAATTTTACCCATGAAGCAAACTTTTCGGCTGCTGTTGTGGACTGGGTCTTTCTACTTTAAGGAGAAACGAGTTGGTGAGAATGGAGGATAGCAGAGGAAATTAGGTCAACTTCAGATTTGAGATGGTTTTGAGGCAGTTCATGAGGCACCCACTTTCAGAGTTATGGAACTTATGATTTTTAATTAACCACAAAGGAAGTTATTGTTTCAACTTACTCTAATCCCAAATTCCAACTCTACTGATAAAGTAGGATGAGATTCTTCAAGAGCTGCTGCCTGAAGAAGAGGTTATCTTCAAACGCAACTGGGCCGTGTTCAGTTTAGTCTTCATCTCCTGAATTCCGTATACCGTCTTTCTGCATTTTCATAATTCCTCAGTAAACCGTGTGAATGTCTCTAGCCTCCTCCTCGGCTGCTGAGTTTCCTTCCTCGACGTAATTCAGCATTAAAGCCTTAGATGATTCTTGGCTATTTCCAAGTTAGCGAGGCTTATTTCAAACAAATCGTAATTCTATTGCACTATTAAAGTAAAATCTGATTAGCCAAAGTGCAACTATAGTTGCAAAAAATATGCAGCTTTTAATAAATTGTAATATATCGGTCAAAATTCAGATGTTAAAACTTTAACAGAATTTATGGCATGGACTGATATTTTTTTGAGAAGATTATATATAATCATATTCGTTCGTTACAAAAAAACTTAAGGCTAGTTTTTGTCTATTGTGTCACTTCTATTGACTGCTTCCATAGATAGTACACCTCATCCCATTTTTTCACTGGTATAGACATGTAAAAGTGCACGAGTTATCGATACAGAAGTGCTGCTCTCAACCAAAAGCGGCAATTCGTGAATCTGCTACATCCCTGGCGTGTACTCTAAGTACCGAGGTAATGTTTTCACAATTTCACATGACAAGCTGCAGTTAACCTGTCTAAAAGACCAAGTGGAGTCGTCATGGAAGACAGGAGGTGAGATGCCCATTCAGACGGTATTTTCAGCTATGCCTTCAGTGGAAAATTCGCGCAAGATCCTCTTCGCGATCATGGAGATTGTCATATCGTTTGTCCTGCCAGTAATAAGAACTTTTGAGAGAAGGTGCTTTGAAGTGCACCAACTCTACTGAGGCATGTATATTTGTTAAATCTCTGTATGCGCACAAGGTCATTAGCCACTTTTAACTCATAGGGTTGAAGAGGAAAAATGAATGTTGAAGTGTAAGGGAGAGCAATGTTTCATAAACAGTCAGCGTAGGCGCACATTCGGAGACAAACATATGGATTTTTACAGAATAGTGGAAAAACACTGAAAAACAAAATCGGACATTGATGCAATTACAGCCACAATCTCCCAAATTACTGATTCATACAAATGGTTGTACAAGTGGCACTAGTGTTAGCTCGCCTTTCCTCCCCATAAGAATGTTAATTTAACTTAAAGAAACTCATCAAATCTTAATGCTGATTCACAGAACGCAGAAGAAGTGCTTCAAATTGCAAACATATATTTGCCTGGCATTTATTTCGAGAACAATTCATAGGTATGCTCGAATAAGACACTTTCAAGATATGAATAAATAAACTACATTTTGATTCAAAGTTGGTGGCAAAGTGCCCTTAGTGCGACCTATCATAGTTTAAGCTTTCACATGAAAATATATCAAAAATACTCGAACTCGATAGGGAATCAACTGACAACATAGACGGTTCATCAGACACCTACATTCGATTGAAGTAATAAAATGAAAATCCATGGACATTAAACTTGGTCAAAAGAGCCTCATTTCAGATTCCCAGAACTGAATTTCTGTTTGTTTGCATGCTTTAAATTCAGATAAGTAAATACGATCGAGGTGTTCCAAAGTCATACGAAGTTTGTGAAATATTCAACTTCTCGAAATTAGTCTGAACAATTTTTGCAAAATTTGTCTGATAAATGCAACATACAAACTGTTTCTGTCTTATTCATCACTGAGTGCAAGGTAAATGAGAATTTATATGCAACCACTGCAAAATACTCTTCCGCTGGCATTTGCGATCTTTGCAGGTAGTGAAGTCTAAATGAATCCCAAAGACGTTCAATGTACAGGGTGGTAGTAACTGCTTAAATAGTGCTCCTTTCCAAAGTCAAATGTGGAAACGAATTCAAAAATGCAATATAATTAATAAGACTGTCTTTATTTATCCTGAAACAAACCCAAGATTAGGACAGGGGTGATAATTACTTAAGAAGAATACCAAAAAGAAGTGATGAGGCAACTGTGGACGGTGGTTGATGCAGAATACCATGCAAAATTTTATGCTGATTAGGGGCTTTCGAAAGGTATACCAGCCTGACACTCATAGGGTGGGTCACTCTGGTAAAAGCTGCGTTGACACATGGGAATACAGCTATTTAAACCGTCTTTTAATGCTTTTATAAACTCCTTAGCACTTCTTAATGGGTAAATGTTTGTCACTACGACGAGATCGCTGGTGCACTCATCCACATGAACGAGGTTAACTTTAGCTTTGTTAAAATGGAATGCTGCTCGCAGTAGCAATTTGTGGATATTCACTATCGTTGAGTAAGTGTGACCGCAAGCTGTCCTCAATTCCTGAAATATATAATCAGCATGTAGAAGAACTTACAAAATGGAACGAGACTTGGGGCATTGAAATATTACAAGCAAAATTAACATTTTCTGTGGTCAAGGGTGAGCATTTTGTAACCCAGAATCCTTTACGTAATCCCAAAGCCTTTATATACGTGAATTCTGTTATTATTTCATTCAGTGCATTGTACACCACACCACTTGCCGCATTTTCCATGTTCGTGTCCCCATGGTTTACCATAATAACTGAATCTGAATTGGACTTCTGAAATAAAGGGATTTACCAAAATCAGAAAAAGCTGTGCCGAAAGCCAGTAGAATAAGGGAGAGTGTTTTAGTCATTTATAACTTATGAGTGAGTGAGTAAGTTAGTGCCTTTGGTTTGGAGGCCTTATATACCTTTGTTCACTGTTTACCTGAACTTTCAAGAAAGTGGCTTTACACTGTGGTTCACATATTTCCCTGCAAGAAGGAATTTTCAATGTTCTGGTGGCTCAAATGATGCAGAACAGTCAATGGAGTAAACAAGCTTTTAAATGGCCACTCTACACATTCTGATTTAGGGAGTCCTCATAAGAGATAAATCCTGATAATTGCTTTGGCGTCGAAAACATGTAGTTATGCTGGCGGCGGTCGCGATGGTAGTGTGTTCGTTTTAAATTAACAATGTTAAAATGATTTTTTGCAGGACGCCGCATTCAGGACCTACTTATCATAGATTTATGTATCTTTGGTCTGCCAAGTTGCTATTACTTCTACTTTAAAATAGGCTTCCACTAGGGAAGTGCTAGTTGACATTAATATAATCTGATGCATCTGTTCCTCTGATGGCCTTCACCACTAAGAGAGATGTGACTGCAATTTCCGAAAACACTTCATTCGGCTGAGAGCAGATATATGTCACCTAGTAGTAAAGTAAGTTCCCACTTGGCTTGGAAATTCCTGTAAGGAACTGTATGGGAAAAATCTTGTGATCTAAAACACCATAATAAAGGTAGAATCGATCATTTCCATAGTCAAGACAACAATCGCAATACTGGATTACTCCAATTGCTACAGTACCGATTTCGATCGCAAATTTATATGAGACTGAGAGCTTAAATTATGAAAGGTCGCATTAAAGGCACTTTGCTAACAGCTTTGATTCAAAATGGAGTTTATTTCTGCATATCTCCAAAGTGTCTTATTCGAGCATACCAACGATATGTTCTCGTAATAAATGCTAGGCCAATGATTGTTTGCAATTACAAACACATTTCCCATGTTCTGTGCATCAGTATTAAGAGATGATGAGTTTCTTTAAGTGAAATTAATACTCTTTTGGGGAGGAGAGGCAAGCGAACACTAGTGCCACATGTACAACCATTAACTTGTGCCCTTAGATCTTCATTTTATTCGAATTGCACATCATATTTGGCATATAAAGCAAAGGTTGCAATTGCGATTGATATTTATCTTAAACTGCAATACCTGCTTCGGTGCAAGCACATTGACTGACGGAGTACATAAAAGTTTTATGAAATTGTGATAGTGCCTAAGATGGGTAAACTAATCAATTCTTTAAGATGATCTTTTCAGATAACGCAGTGAGATTGACTGAGCAAAGCGTAAATTGGGTTGATTGCGGTTTTCCAGCGTCTTTCACTGTAAAGTGTCACTGTCAACAGACTTTATGAGGTACGGAACAGAGAAAGTAACTTGTTTTGCAAGAATTTGCTGCAATGTGAGCACACTTTCAAGGTTTGGTTTTCTCATCTGTTCAGCTCACGTAATGGTAGTATGAAGGAAGTATCGGGCGCATCCATCTTCTTTTTATAAACTAAAGAGATAATATTGAGAGCCTTTGAAAATGTTTCAATCAAAATGGTTGCGAACAGGTTAACCAGCTAAGAGCCAAAACATAAAATCGCTTGCGATAGTACAAATCACCATTTTCATCTCTATGAACAATTTTCCTATCCCTAAGATGTGCATTTAAATAGGAAAGCATTTGAAATTGAAACGTAAAATACACCATAATTCAAAATTGAATGTCTTCAATAGGTTTTTTTTACAAATAAGATCCTCTCTTCTTTGAGCTAACATCTTTGGTCTGTTTCTAAGGAAAACTCTAATCTATGGAGTTTGAAGGGACTATTTTGAAATTAATGACAAAACTCTTTTCGCTGTGCTAATGGAAACTAAGATACTAATGCAAAGTACGGAGGTGCTATGCAACCTAAAGTGGTCTGATTAATATGCGTTACGTTTGATAACGGCCACAATAGACGGGACGCGTCGTAACTCCAAAGTTTATTCAACAAAGTGCAAGGCGTCATAGTTATAACGACGCAGAAAATTGAGGAGATTCTTGCGGCCCTAAGTAACGCATTAAATAAGCAAATGAGAACTACAGATGAAATCCTTGATCAGATCCCGTTTTTGGTCCATCTTTGGACAATTTCCAGATATGAATACAGCGGTTCTCAGACACTATCGACATAATGTCTTCGGACATGTCGGAATCGACGAAGATTCCTTTACTCCTACGGCGTCTTCATAACAGAGCATACGAACTCCTTATAAATTATTATTTTCTATTATTATTTTAATATTTTTAGAAAAGCCGAAGAGCCATCATTAAATGAGACTAATGCAATTCTATGTATCTTATATTCAGGCGAAAAGCCTCTTTTTAATTACCGTTTCCAGTGCTTCAAAGTCTCGATGGAATCTGGAGAAGGCTGATCAAAACATACTCCGGATCGATTTTGTGAACATCCAGTCTGTTGGTTGGAAGCCTATCCATTTCGCGCAGAAGACGGTAATGTGGGTGTCCCGAAAGGCATTTCGATTTTCTTCTATTTCCTCACACATAAACGAAAAAGTATTCCTATGGAGATACTGGTTTGGATTGTTTCTCTGCCATCTAGTTTTGTGTAGTCGCCCCGATTGAGATTAAAACCTTGGCGAACAAGAATGTGCGGCAGACTCCAGTATCCGAATTCGATGACGACCATACCGGAGATCATCTCAAGAACAAAATCGGAGCCACACACGGAATGGACTCTGGCAGTTTCAGAGTTTACCGTGAATGAATGCGGCGTCTTCTGAGATTTTTTAGAGGTGGTTAAGCACCGAAACACTGGTCCTGTGAAATTTACCAACATACAACAATTAAAACCCGAGATGGTCAAGCTCTTTATTAATCGTCTTTGCGTTCAAACAAGATTCATGTGTATTCAGAGAATGAAACAAATAGGAGTAGAAAGATATCTTAAGTATAAGCTATACAGTACTGTATATATTTTTCAATAGATTTTTACATTACCTTGCATCGGTTTGAAGACCTTTTTCATAATAGATACGTCGGATATTGCATCGAATATTGACGAAAATTTCGCCAGCTGTGAGGAAACATTTCCTATCGGTCAGTACATGAGTCAGTTCTTAATCCTTATTTGGTATAAAGCAAGGTTTTTGCCCGAACGATACAAAAATCACCGAAAAATAAAAAAATAAAATCTCCAGCTTGATTAGTAACTAAATCTAGTATAATATGACTAAAAGAGGAGTAATTACTGACAAAACCCAGTTATATCATAGGGCAAATCTGGAGGCCTAATTTTGAGTATAATGCAGTATAATCAATAGTATTTGTGTGTGAATTTTAGTTTAGTCAAGTTAATATGCCAAAAATCTACTCAGAAGTCGTGAACCTGGTTTTCTGAGTGAAATTAAGGGGTTGATAAGTTGGTGCTTCAGCGATTAGATATACTTTGGTTCTTTTCCTAAATGGTCAGTAGCCCAAGATAAATGCATGTGTGTGTGGTGAAAGAGTGTATACCGGTGCTGGACCCTATTTTAAAGTGGATGTTGACGCACATTTGATAATCTCAGGCCACTAGTATCCTCGCCATTATCGAACGTTGAAATTTTACGTAACATCGTCAGTGCTGTTTGTACAATTTCGCGATAACGGACACATGGAAAACACCGTATCCTCCTTCATCCAATGGTCAGTTTAGATGGAGGGCAAAAATGACCACCTCACACATTCGGCTTTAGGGGATCCTCATAAGGGATGAATCCCTTACTACCCGTCCCTGCGGAAACTTCACCTTAGCTTCACACTACATGAACATTAAAACTGGACAGAACCTGCCTCAGATTAATAAAGGAACGAAATCACTGTTTACAAAAAGTTTTCCAATACTGTATCAACATGTTTTAAAGGATTGCAGTGTGCGAACATGACCTGACCCTTACAAACCACAGTTGCCTAATCTTTGCGACTCTACTTGTTATTGTAAACATTTTCTTATATTTCAAGAATCAAAGCAGATACTGTTATACCACCTGATCAATCCGGCATATTTAATCCTATTTCATTTCAGCATATGTGATCATGAGATCCTTCCGATCCTTCGTCCATCAAGCATATCCATCCTACAAATGGACTAAATTTGTCATTCACTAAAATAGAGTAACGAAAGGACCACATCTAATGGCAAATGCTAATATTAATAAAACAAATTTGCGCTATAAAATGCTTCAGCTGCCAAAGATAAATTACTGTAACTTGAATCATCTGTTTGGTTCAAGCGTTAAGTAGTGCAATTAAGTGTACGTTGAAATTCGTGTGGTTGAAAGTTGAATGCCTTATGAAAAATATCACAAATATCTCTTTACACGTTGGCACAAGGCAAGATTCATATAACAATTTGTGCCTATCCAACTTAGACTGTATTAACGACTTAGAATTTTCTTTCTTTGTTAAAGGAAAATGACAATATTTGCTTTATTCACTCAGCTGAGCAGACGGTTTCGACTTACAGTTGACGTTACAACAACCGGGTATCCAACTTCGGAAAAAATTCCCTGATAGTCAAAGATAGCTTTTTAGTCTGACGTAACCCATAAAAAGGAAAGTTTTATTTTCTTTGCTAGAAGATTTCTGGGAGGTAAAGACTAAGAGAGATGTGACTGTATTCTCCGAAAATACTTCATTCGGCTGAGAGCAGACATATGTCAACTATTAGCGAAGGAATGTTCCCACTTGGCTTGGAAATTGGCAGTAACGTACACTGGATATTTGAGGTCTCTACTTATAACACCGAAGATGGCTTTCAACATTAATTTAACTTCTGAAAAATATAGCTAGTCACCCTTCTGAGGGCGCTTCTAGCAAGATCTAACTCTGTAAGGAAATGAAGGGGAAATCTTTATTGATTTCAAACACCATGATAAAGGTAGAATCAATCATTTCCACAGTCAAGACAAAAATCGCAATACTGGATTACTCCAATTGCTACAGTACCGATTTCGATCGCACATTTATATGAAACTGAGAGCTTAAATTATGAAAGGTCGCACTAAAGGCACTTTGCTAGCAACTTTGATTCAAAATGTAGTTCATTTATTCATATGTCGAAAAAAACTTATTCAAGCATACCAACGACATGTTCTCGAAATAAATGCCAGGTAAATAAATGTTTGCAATGTGAAGCACATTTACCGTGTTCTGTGCATCAGTATTAAGAGATGATGAGTTTCTTTAAGTAACATTATTACTCTTTTGGGAGGAGAGGCGAGTGAACACTAGTGCCACATGTACAACCATTTGTATGAATCAGTAATTTGGGAGATTGTGGCTGTAATTGCATCAATGTTGGATTGCGGTTTTCAGTGTTTTTCCACTATCCTGTCCAAATCCATATGTTTGTCTCCGAATGTACGCCCGCATTGACTGTTTATGAATCATTGCTCCCCTAACAATTCAACATTCCTTTCTCCTCTTCAACCATATGAGTTAAAAGTAGCTAATGACCTTGTGTGCATACAGAGATTTAACGAAGCTACATGCCTCAGTAGAGCTGGTGCACTTCGAAGCACCTTCTCTCAAAAGCTCTTATCACTGGCAGTACAAACGATATGACAGTCCCCATGATCGCGAAGAGGATCTTGCACGAATTGTCCACTGAAGGTATAGCCGAAAATACCGTCGGAATGGACATCTCACCTCCTGTCTTCCATGAAGACTCCACTTGATATCCTAGACAGATTAACTCCAAATTGTCATGTGAAATCGCAAAAACATTACCTCGGTACTTAGAGTACACGCCAGGAATGTAGCAGATTCACGAAGTGACGCTTTTTGTTGAGAGCAGCACTCTATTATCGATACCTCGTGCACTTTTACATGTCTGTGCCGGAGAATAAAAAATGGGTTAGGTGTATTATCCATAGAAGCCCTCAATAGTAGGGATAAACTTGATGAAATTATCCGTAAGGTTTTTTTCCAGAAACCATTAAATATGATTATAAAAATCTTCTCAAAAAACATCAGTTCTAGCCATAAATTGTGTCAAAGTTTTAACATCTGAATTTTGACAAATATACAATAATTTATTTAAAAGCTGAATATTTTTCCTTATCTATAGTTGCACTTCAGCTGATCAGATTTTACTTTAATAGTGCAGTAGAATTGCAATTTCGTTGAAATAACCAAGAATCATTTAAGGCTCATAATGCTGACTCACTTCTAGAAAGGAAACTCAGCAGCCGAGGAGGAGGCTAGAGACATTCACACAGTTTACTGAGGAATTATGAAAATGTAGAAAGACGGTTTACGGAATTCAGGAGATGAAGATTAAACCGAACATGGCCCAGTCGCATTTGAAGATAAGCTACTTCTTGGAGCAGCAGCCTTTGAAGATGCTCATCCTGCTTTATTAGAAGAGTTGGAATCTGGGATTAGACTAAGTTCAAACATTAACTTCCATCATGGTTAATTAAAAAATTATAAGTTCTATAACACTGAAAGTGGGTGCCTTATGAACTGTCTCAAAACCATCTCACATCTGGAGTTGACCTAATTTGCTCTGCTATCCCCCATTCTCGCCAATTTGTTTCTCCTTAAAGAAGAAAGACCCAGTCCACAAAAACAACCGAAAAGTTTGCTTCATAGGTGGGATCCCCAGGTACTAACCACCTAGTTGCAGATCATACCTGCTGTCTTTACTTGGGCATTGTTTGAACCAAGCCGCGTTAAATTGAAGTGG
>JAUOZQ010001173.1:0-17040 GCA_030710315.1 Anomotaenia brevis
TTTCAGTGAAGACTGGTATGTTCTTATTATTTGGCCTGAATTGCAAGTGATAACTTACTCTGTCTCTCTTTAAGCAAATCCGGGCTGTTAGAGTCTCCTGGGTAAATTTATCTTATGGCAAAAATTATTCATGTGTCCCTCTCTAACTGAATAGCCGCTTTCATATAGTTATGACCTTTGCTGGTGAGTAGATTTTCGCATAATGCAAAATAGTTTTATCATTCTTTCTGATCTGCAACTCAACGTCGGGATAGGCCTTCGAGTCGATTTACAGTTTTGGGAATTATCCTGACTTAATAATTTTTGAATTGCAGTGTTGACTGTGTGAGCCTTACCAATCCAGCGATGGAGTAAATCTCTAAAAATCATTAAATATGAGTGGAAATACTTATAAATAACATATAATTTATTTTAGTAAGAATTATATGTGGTAAACAAGAAGTTATTTCACATTATTTTATGAATAACAGCTGATCAGAACAAACTGATATGAAAATATCCCAAATGTCTAATTTGTAGCAATAGCTGCAGTACCGGGATCTTTCCTAACATACCGATAAGGCCTTAATGAGGAAACACAATTTCTACATCGTACATTGCATACATTTCCTTATTGCAAGCACATGTTACCTTCAAAATGAAACTTGTACTTTAATTTTCTTCAAATCACAATTGAGTGACCTTTTTTCACTAATAAACACAATGCTGACAAATAAAGAAAATCCAAGGAGAAATGAAAGCCAACAATTCGGCAACGCAATTTATCATCTGTTCCATTGAATGCTTGCTTTTTGGCTAATATGCCAGCCCAAGTACACAAATATTGAATTTTTTAATATATGGCAATGGATACATGAAAGTGAAATGCAAATTTCATAGGAGGTTTAAAATCATTTAATCCGATTTCTAGTTTTATACCCACGTTCAATTGAAATCAAAAGGCAAAAAGAAATTGAAATAATGGATACATTTGCATGCATTTGATTACACTATTTGTAATTAACAGACTGATTTAGAGTAAATACAGTGAGTGTTGCCAAGACAACAATTAGATTTAAATGATGTTTTGCCAGCATAATTTTCTTCGGTACTTTAATTTTCTATTAAGCTTAACAGCATTTGTGAATGTCATTGTATAAAATACGTGTAGTTCTCTAAATGGACTACTTATATAAATTATGTGTAAGGGTGTATACTTGGTATGAGTAGCTTAAAGGCTATAAAACAAATTTACTCTAATTTTTGAAGTCCGTTTAACCTAAAACCCTTTTTAACCACAGTTATCGCCGAACAGATACAAACTGGTGTATAGAGCCTTGGTAATAGTAGTTTTATTTTAATCTGCTAGCTACTGTAAGTAATCTGAAATTTATCGATAGCATCCTTATGATATTAATGAACACAAAAGCATTATTAAGCCACAGTGGAAAAGTAAACAGATAACGCATGATCCGACTAGAAGCAGGAAGTTATCCCTCCACATAGGCAATGTAATATCTTCTTGTTTTCAATAATTTAACATGAATACTGGCTACATAGGAGGCTGAAGACGAGGCCCATTGCAGGCTATTCATGTGAAAAACCGAGGTAATACAATGGCAAATACCGACCAAGTCGACAACAACCAACGTCATGAGTGGCTCATATGGTGATGTCCCATGGATGTTTTGACGACGCTGTTTTCCCTAAACATTAAGGTCATTGGGAGTGAATTCAATGAGGTTATTTTCAAAACACAGGCGTGACAGGATTCGAGCCCATGGAGGCCTTTGCTTTATTCATTGTTTACAGTTCGCCATGAGCAGCATATTGGCATATTCTCATTAAAAAATCTATCTATTTTTCCCAATATGAGTGAATAATTTGCCAACAACAAACAGGCAAGTAGGGAATCATCAGGTGCAATTGCATAAGTAATTGCAAAATACATCTTCCCTTTGCTTACGTAAACGAAATTTTGATATCAAATAAATTTTTTTCTCATTTAGCTTGTGGGCCATGCAGCCATGAAGTCAATGACAATGGCACACTTCGTGAAATTAAAGTCAACTTGGTAAGTCATGTGCCTGCGGTTTCATGCAAGTTCTACAAATACATTGAGTTTTCTAGCGTAGTTCCGAAGTAATGAATCAAATGTGTATTTTGCTTCAGCATTACTCTGCTGATGATATATATCTGCTAGATGCTTGAAATACTGCTTAGCTGTATAACTACTGTGAAATTCTTCATTCAAATAATTATTTTATTTTTCTACCTAATAATAGCAGACAAACGTAATATGTTTTTGTGACAAGTTGTTTTCAGCTTCAAAATGTGATACTAATTTATTTTCAGATATATCTGTATTGACCGATAAATGGCGAAGAAACATTCCAAAAATTAACAAATTAAAGGTGGAAGAAAACAAATGAAGTTCAATCCTGAAAACGAAACCACGTTTAGCAGTGCAAATGCAAAATACATCGAAATTTAACACCCGAGTACACTTACATCTAATAGTAGTGGTGAATTTTGTCGGCAATCTACTAAAGAGCCTTCATCCTGTGTGAATGAAAATTTTCCCAACAGAAATTGTGATTGGCACATCTAGTGAAAAGAACCCAATTAATGCGAGCAGTTCGTTAATTTAGTAGTCGTTCCGTGAGTCTCTCTAAAATCACCGATATGAGCTTGTCTTATTATAGCACGAAACTGCAGTAATAATCAGGTTGACAAAAGCGCTCGATTAATATTTAAACTCTTCTGTTTTGCCCAACTTCTACAATTTCAGAGTCCGCAAAATTGGAAAATATACTCTTGGTAAAATTTAAAACGTTTAACGATTACAAAGAAAGCTATAGGAAAGTGAGATAAATTACAATTATAGTATTGAAAATACCTAGACTGTAACAGCTACCGATGTGAGACAAGGGCCATATGATGTATTAGGAAAGTTTTGAAATAAATCATATGGAAGTCCAGTTTAAACACCAAGGATTTCAAATTCCTTATCTTTAACAGCTGAGAATAAATGGAACACTGTAAATTTCTGATGCATGTAGAAGTATTAACTGATCAATTTTCTGACCACTTATAACGACTTTACATAAATAGCACATGTTGGGGTGGATTTTATTTCCGAAATAAATTCAAAATTTGCAGGCAATATTTAATACATTTATATAAGCATTTACGAATTTTTGATTTGATATGAAGTAAATTTGTCAACAAATTTATACAAAGGTCTAGTGCTATTGCCATAAGTCCATTAAAATGATTTTATAAACTGCCTCATTTCACTTACCTCGACCACGATTTGACGTAATTCATTTCAAATAAGCCTTAGTAAAAGCTTTACATATGGTAGATTATGGAACATATTAGATGAGTTCGTTTTCGATTGTCTGTGTTTGGTCGAAAATGTAATTATTGAGGAATAACATTTGTAAATATTTATGTTCCTAATTCGTCGTGCAAAAATACTTTCTTTTTTGGAGTAATAGAACCCCATATGCAGCTTATTCTTAGCTGTGGAAGATGGAAAAAATCAAATTAAAGATTTAGTGGTGGTCTACATGTAATAGGCGCTTGTATGGAAAAGATCTTAATATGATTCATTCAATGTGAAAACCAGCATCACCAAACATGCATGAAACATCATATGACCCACTTCTGATGCCAATTAATGTTGCCGATTTTCCCAAAGGTACCCTGTAGTTAGCCTCGTCTCTAGCTCCCATTTCAAATGCATTTTCAATTAGTTAAAGTAGGAATTTAATCTGTGGTAGACTTTCAGTTTGCAGATATTGTGGTCTCCAGAATGTCGCTATCAGTGGATGTCAAAGCACTTGCAAATATTACATGATAGAGATCAATACATATGCTACGAGGTGCACCCGCTTGAACGTTTTGACTAATTCGCCAGTTGTCAAAAGGCCATGTGATTTACATGTTTTAAGATTGCAGTTAATTCTTTCTAAAGCCTTTCCGTTCTGCTGACATGGATACTTAACCTACTCATCAAAAATTTTTCACGATTTCAAATTTGAATTCACCTGAGGATAGGAAGAGAGAGAAGCACAACTTGGATTTGAACCGTCGTTTAAGCCAGTGAACCCTTATTTTCGATTCTCGGGATCGAAAATATCCACTTTTTGTGTAAAAATTGGTCCGAAGTAAATAGCCATATTTTCAGGTTAAGAAACAGAAAATCTTCAGGCCCATCGCCCATTACAAATATTTTGCGGATACAAATCATCTCAATGTTTAAGGTTTATGTCTGATACCCATTTATGCAGACGCTTTATATGCCAAACAAACCATGGCAGTAGAATTCTTTGAATGGCAGTCACGTGTTTCGGAAGGTGCTCACAGCTACACCAAAATGAACTCAGTATGTGGTTCACATGTAAATTACTCATGTGTTTTTCAAAAAACCTCGTGATGCTCTAGCACGACGGCTGTAATCACTTCATATTTTATTCCCATCAGAATTCGCTTTCAATTTTTTGACTAAATGTGCATTAAATTGTCGACAGTCCTTCAAAACATAGTCATGTTCTACTAATAACATATATGTATATATAAAGCAGAAAAAAATGTAGGAGCTTGGCGGATATTTAAAACAAAGTTACAAATAAAAAAGCCTTTTGAAACTGTAGAAAATGAATATAAATACGGGAACATTGCAAAGAACATTAGCAATATGGGTAATATTTCAAACCGTCAATGCAAAGGTTACCGAGTAGGTCTTAAGAAGAATTCATTACTTTAGAATAAATAAGTAGTATAAGCCACGACCTATGAGAAGATTCAGAAAGATGCTTCTACAACACATTTTTTAGATATATAGAAAACAAAATGAGCTAACTGTGATGAGTCAATTCCGAAGGTAAGAGGCTCTGTTAATATTTATTTTAATCTGGATTGCGTAAGCTAAAAACTGAAAGGACTATAAAATGGGGTTTTCGTGGAAATCTCTGACTATCTATATTTAAATCTTCCTGCGAAAATGCCCTTCTTTCAGTTCATGGCATCAGTTTTCAGTTGTATTGGATTTACCAAGAGTGGAAAACACGAAACACATTGTTTGCCCAATATGAAGATGTTAAATAAGAGAATGTTGAGACCCAGTTTACTGTTAGTTTTCAGCTTAATTAAAAACTCTAATCTTCTAGCAACAGCTAATTTAACAGCAGCAATATTATATTAGTTATTCTTTCAAATTGCCCTTTGGTAATTAGACACGGATTTTGATAGTGGATTATCAGAACATAGATTATACATTAATAATTCTTAGAGCTAGTTTCATGAAAAAACTGCAATCAGTTGCAAAGAAACCCTAATGATGTTATAAATTTTAAAAGCTGGTTAAGTTAATGTGTTTGACCAAATTGAGTGAAGAATAACGTCTGCTGAGCTTTCAGAATACATAAAATTAGAGCATACAAGTGGGTGATTTCGTTATTTATGAGCGTGAAGAAGAATTTAAAACTGGATTATCTGAGAACTTAACATATTAAAAATGGAGGTTAATCAAAATGTATAAAAAGCCCTTAAGGTGGGAAACTTTGGGCCGACCGGATAGTGACCCTCTTTGTTTGTTTCCTCTTTGCGCTGACATAAAATTTTATCCGTGTGATAATTAGAGACAAAGCAAACTCTCAGTGCCATGAGTGCCATTAGTCAACTTGGACTCAAAAGTAGTTACATCTTCAAAAGTCGGTAGTCCACTCGGTGGCTCTTACTCACGTCATCAGGAAAATTTGACTTTTCGAATTTTAAAAATTGTCACGAAATATGGTATAAGTACGGAATTTGGATTTGAGCTTCAAAAACATTTTCTCTCAAATGAAGAAGAATTAAAGGACATTCCCTATGATGGAAAATTAAGAAATCTGCCTAGGGAATATTATTTGAAAATAGTAAAGACAAAAATATGTCAGCAATATAAACAGGACGTTTAAACGTATATTCTTAGAAACAATGAACTAGTGGTCTTCTTATTCATCATTTCATTGAAAAATTTGCGGATCATAGCATGATTGTACTGGTAAAGTAATTCAATTAATTGGCAATATTTTTTCCAAATGGTTTTTTTCCAAATAGTGGAAACCCTTTAAACGTGCAATCGTAATATTTGAGCACGTCTTATACCATTTCCAAATCTGATGCGAGAAATATAGCAAATGTTTTCGGAATGCTATAGTTTCATAATATTTATGTTTATAAATCTGATAATATTGTTTGATATATCTTAGGGTGCGGTGGCGTTTGTGGATGTAAAATTTTGCAAAATGGCTTGATCATTGCAATAACACTCACTAATTCCTAATAAAATCTTCTAACAATTTTGTGTATTTTGCTTGAATTTATCAGATGGCGTTCCTTCTACATCAGTTAGTATAAACGCAAAGGAAACTAGACACGGTTAAGTAAGTTTAAACAAAAAACATACAGGTTGAAAGAAGTACAAAATGCATTTTTGAAATCCTTTGTCTATCTTCGCCGATGTCTTCTAGGATTACAAAGCATTTAATCCTTAAATTTATATATAAATTTGATAATATAAAACTATAGTATGTATATCTAATGGAATATAAAATAAAGATAGATATCCAGGTAATAATATTAATTTATATTGACATAAGGCAAAACTTTAAACTTAAAATTTAAAAGAGTACTTTTTAGTTTTAGTATATGTTGCTTATCACAGAGTACTAGAAAAATGACGAAAGGTATTTTTGAGACGTGATTTTTAATATTAAATTTAGTTTGGAAGATACGACGTTCCCTCATATGTGTTAAATGGGAAAAAGTATGCATTACAGTTATTAAATTTGATCTTCTTGTTATTTTTTTTAATTAATAGTAAGGACAACTAAATTTTGATGCTTAAGACGAATCGAAAAGGTCTGGTCAGTACTAGTTTTCATTCTGAATTTTGTGGAACGATTTCTCTCCGCAACCTCAACACGAAATAAAGTTTCACTTCTTTGAAGCCCAGCATTTCATGCAGGAGCAATAATAAAGTTCGACAAATTTGTCAACGGATATTTTCTTCTGATCCAATCTACATGGAGTTCTGGATTGTTCAAAAAATCATAAGCCAATTTCCTTTAAAATACTGTTGTCCTAATAAGACCCGCTAGCATTCCTTTGTCTGTAAAGAAAATCGCTTTAAATGTTTCACCCCCGGTAGTAAGGAGGTTAATTTCATACTTGCCTTTCCCGTGGAGTTCCAAGAACACTGAGCCGCAGTCATGAGCAAACCCAAAGCATGGAGTTGCAGGGGGATTACTGCTCTTGAATTGTCCACCAAGATGAAGGAATTGCTCCAGACGAATACCAGAGCATGAAGAGAAGACGTCCGTTTCAGACTGTCCATTGGAACGTTGCGTGAAATAGTTTTTGCAGCAGTAGCTTTTAAATGGAACTAACATGGTTTACTGGCAAACAACTCAGTCCGAATGGGGATTCGCGTGTCTGTGAATAGCGGTGAAAAATGCAATCAGGTCACTGAAGGGTCACCACAGAGTGACTGCCTCATTTCTTCTAATTTTTCATTCGAAGCATCCTTGAGAAGTGCTTTTTCATAAAAGTTAAGACTGATTACATGTCTGCCGAGAAGATACTTTCATTTTTTGGTTAATTCTTTTGTTCTAAACTGTCGTTTAAGCTAACTTTATAGGAGCTTTTGCTGGCATATTTAGTGCATTTATAGTTTCAAATTAATTATAATACATATACATTATATCGCCAGCCTCAATGTTTTCAAAAACAATTTTTAGTGTATCTCTTTATAATTTGAACAAAACAATAATCATGGCAATAAAAGGCTTACGCATTGTGTTAGAGATGAGTTCATCGAAAAACACTAACTAATTCCATCTTCACTGTTGTTGCATTGTCAAGGTTAGGGAAGGTTGTTTGAGCATTGAAGACGCCTAATCCATTAATAAGGCAACTTTCTAATGCAACCAAGTAAGTTGAAGATGCTTTCCTGTTATTAGACGCGCTAGCCGCAAACCAAAACCATCACTGCAAAGCCACACTGCATGGACTAAATAGTGCTATATTTGGAAATTCGCAAAATCCTAGGACCTCAATCTCATTATTAAGCAGCATTTGTGGCCAATTTTAGACCTTAAAGTAAGAAGTTGAATTCCACCACAGCCAGCAGCGCTTATGATTCTCAGCAGTGCAATAATTTTAAAATTAATGAGAAAATTTTATATATTCTTGTTTAAGCTGGATCCGAATTTTATTTTATGGAAGTTGCTTTTCTCTCACTTTTATTATGAATTAAAGCATTTATTATGAATTCTAGCATTAAAATTAAAATTAAACTGGTAAATTTTATTTTTAAAGTGAAAGTTAATCTTGGGCTAATCGAGTTATCTGGGATTTTGCTAGATAATCAAAAATTAAAAAAAAGTTTGAAAAATATGCAGCAATTTTTGCATGTATTTCGAGAGAACAATTCTTAATGAAATATTCCTTTGGGATTTAGAATGCTACCTATTTTCAGGAAACAAAGAAATGCAAAAAATCATATCATTTTTCTCAAATAACTTTAGCTCTTTATTTGGATAAGGAAACAAAACAATTTATATATGTGCTATCTAAAATGTTACCGTAAATTCCAAATTAACATTCTCGGATTTCATTAGAAAACCTCAGTTCACCTTTCAATTTTTGAAAATAAAGCAGTTACATAAAAGTATAATAAAACCCAATGATCTGATAAAAACTATAACAGGGTGAGTTTTTTACCTAAAAATAGCATGACTTCATTGTTAAGTCTTTTGAATTTACCAAGGTTCTTTGGGATGCTATGTAAATCTGTTAGACCATATACTGAGATTGGAAATTAAATTATATATACATATATTTCAAAATCAGTAATTGAAATGTTTGAACAATTATATTTTGTTATTATATTAATCAACTACTTTCATTTTAAATCCACAAGTTTTAAAATCGAATTTTCGCTTAATGTAGTGACTACTTATTGATTAAAACCTTATAACACTTTTAGTTAATTTAGGGCAAAGATTTTATTAATTTAAAAGAGCCGTAAAACTAAGCAATAACTGTTGCAAATAAGAAACGTATTATGTCTTAAACATGAATGACTGTTTTTTGTCGTAAACGAATTTTATTTTGTTTCAATTTTTATTGCCGATAAGCACACTGTAAATTGAAGGGAACTGAATTATCTTGCCTAAATTTATCTTCGGACACAATGAAGTTCAAAAAGTCCCGCGGTTTCCACTTTCCGAACAAGCATTTAAAATGCAAGGCCTGCATATAACTTGGCACGAATATTCTCACTTTGTATTTTCATTAGTGGCCTGACTAAGCCCCAAATTTTCATCAACGGCTCAGTCGAGGTAAGTTAGTCACATCCAACGAACGAGATACTGGGCAGCTTACCAGTTACGCAGTCAATCATGTTCCCTTATTTCAACTATTTTGTCTCGTTTTTGCCTTTTCCTTTACACTTGGGACGTTTATTCTTATCCTATTGAGAATAGACGGTGAATCTCAGAGAACACCTAAATGGAGCATTTCCACTAAAAATTAAGAATATTTGTTTCCTCCTAAAGAAACAGCTTTCTTGCAAAAAACCTGTACCAGTTATTTGCATAAATCAAAATCACTGCACATCAAAATATTAGTAACTTTTACCCTCTTTATTTCTCAATGCATTTATAAGTTTATAAATCAGCTTTAAGAGCTGTATTTTGTCATGTGTGGTGTGGATTATGGCTATGGCGATAATGCTGGTGGCAGTCCTTTTCCTAATTCTTGCAATAAGGGTGCCTGTGGTGAATTACGCGGCAGTGGTGACTGTGATTGAGACGGTGATAGTGGAGATACGGGTGCCGGTGGTGTTCTCATTAATGATTGAAACAGTGGTGATTGTGGATACTGTGGTGAAAGTGGCGACACAGGTGTCGGGTGTGGTCTCCCCAATGCTCCCAACGTTGGTGAATTTGGTGGAGTTGGTCCCTGGTGGTGATTGGGGTCGCCTGGATAAAGGTAAAGAAGCCTGTTTTGGTTGCGGTCTCTGCAAAATATGTGGTCCAGATGGGTAGGGTGGCAGTGGCAGTCGAGGGTTACTTGTAGAATGTCTCCTCTTGAGTTTACCTGAAATACATTATCATAAATGAATTACCAGAGTACTAGTTTTATAAATTTTACACATTACGCGAGAAGAACAAATGACTCTTGAATCAAGAATTGCATTTTTTCCAATCAAATCACTTAAAAGAAAATACCAGGTTCATCCACCATGTATAATATTAATAATAACAACTACCTTGTTTGGTATTCCTGGTACTTCATCCAACAAAACTTCGTAAAATAAAAGGCAAATAATTAAATCTATTTTTTTCCAAAGAATAGAGGTTAATTCACAAACATACGCATTACCAGAATGGCTACACAAAGTACTGTTTTCATGTTGAAATATGTACGTGTGGTTTTTCAGCTAGCTCAAAAGGAAGACTCCTTTAAATATTACTGGTTCAGTGCAGCAGTACCATATAAGCTTTAATTAAGCAAGCTAATTGACGCTTTAAAGTTTAAAATCAAAACACTCTTTTCACGCTGCGTGCTTATAAGTTCATTAGGGAATATAGAAACCACATATTTTTGGGTTTGGGCAGGAACATTTGGTTGGTATATACAAGCTGAGTTCGAAAAAGATACATTCTCTCGCCATGCTAATTCCTGACATTTGACAAAACAGGGGAGTTCATTTATATTATAGGTATATAAGATATTCAAATTACTGCTTCAGTACTATATTTAGGAATAATCAATTTTGTAAAAAGGCTGGATAACTTAACTTACAAAACAAATTGTTAGTGTGAGTGTCTCAAAATTTTTAAATAACCCGGAGGCCTAAAGTATACAGCAAAATCTTCCAAACCAAACTAAATATTACTGATCGGTTAAAGATTGAATTTGGTTCTGTAGACAGCCATTACGACAATTATGACATCATCATTTTTTAAATAGAGTTATTTTTAATTAAAGTGATTTATATCTCTTGAAACAGCTTTTCACCGTGCATTCAAATAAAAAATGCCTACTTTTGAGATTGAGGTCCTGTGAAAATGACGCCTGTTTCAATTGCAATATTCTTCATTGCGGAAATCTAACATTTGTTGTAAATCAGTTGAGTAATCACGTTCTAAACTTTAGAATGCAAAAATATTGAATGCTTTGTTCAATACAACCTCTTCAGATTAAAAACCTTTTTTCCATTAATGCTTTCAAGTAGAATTCATTTATTTGTAAATTTAAAATCTAATTAAATATATCCAAAATTTTTAGTCTTCGCAAAAAGTGAAGTTGAAGCTCTTAAAATTTAGTTGCTTTTGATATGTAAAAAGGCATTTAGAAATTCTGATTTAAAGGGAACATTCAAGTATGCATCAATTGCAAGTCTAAAGAGAAACCCTAAACAAATTTTAATTTTTTCGCAAAGATATTCAGTTTTGACCAATGCCGTCATACTTTACTGGCAATGCTGATGTTCTTGATGACATTTAATGAGGTAGAAATATTTTTGCAAAAATTAGTTTTGACAAAAGATAGTGCTGCAGAAATTTAGTTGAATACACATGTATTTCAATGCTGCAAACTCAACATTACCTTATCGGTGTAGCTTCATGAATTTTAATACCAAAATAATTTTTTCTTTGGGATCTGAAAAAATCATGGCAGAAACCAAGAACTTGCTTTGAATTTTGTTGGTTTAATTGCTATTCGCATAATATACATTAATGGTTTGTGCTTCTCAAAACAAATGCTTCCTAGAAACCCCACAAGACAAGTGAAAATTGTCGAAAAACGAATAAAACCTAAGAAATTGAACTTAAGTTGTGCAAGGCGTAAACTGTCTGGGCTAGAATTAAAGGGGATACCTTTTAAAAGTAATTGTGTTTTTTGTAGTTTTGGCAAGTCAATTTCAAAGGTCTCCATTTTACAAATCATAAAAAAATTCTTCAAGACCATTTTGCGAAGATAAGCCACATTAAAATTCGGTTGTCAAGCCCCCTTCAAAAATGGTGTTTTTATTATCTCTACAAGGAAACTTGTTATCCCCAATTGCAAGTTGCTAATTGTAACCAACATTTTTTGAAGATTAATAGAGGCATATAATATTTATGAATACAACAACGTTTCTGGTGTTGACCATACTCAGTGCACTATTATATATTATTAATAAATTATTTTAAAAAATCTTTATTACGCATTCCATTTCATTCGGTTTAGTTCAAAATTTTAAAGAGTTTTTTTCTCTACCTTTGTGTTTTCGATAAACTCTATCTTAAGCTAAGGATTTATGCATAAAATAATAAAATAATCGCAAAAGTAACAGTGAATGTTCCAGATCATGCTTTAATTGAAATGGTTCTGAAACCAAGAAATGCATTGTGGAAATCTGTTGAATTTTGAGTATTTACGTCTGCTGAATTAACTTAATAAATAAAGACGATTTGAGGTCAACAATCTACGAATTCCTGCTTATCACGCAAAGCATTTCGAACAGTTAATATAAATTACGATGGTTATCAAATAAAATTAGCACTTCAACTTATTTTTTGCAGTAAATATTACAACCATCTATGTTAGAACGAGAGATTAATGAAATGCTCACAACGCTATTAGATAATTAGCACTAATGTTGTTAAGATACTGTCGTCTTGCACTGTCCTTCGTTCATTCCAGTTATTTTGGTCCACGTTTGTTTGAGAACTAGCCAATTTTTGAACAAATAGTTGTTTTGCGATATAACATCTCCTTAGAATTCAGTTTAACTATCGTTTTTATAGAAACCAATCCGGATTGCCATGCACGAACGTCTTTCATTACTCACATGCATAAAACCGTTTATAATCATTTAAAATATATATCGCATAGCATAAAATAATTTTACTTTAAAAATTAAATTTAAAAAGTGCACCTTATTTTTTGATTTTCTTAAAATAGTACCCTCATTGCATTAAAGACCGTTCATGGTTTTAAAAGATATTTTAATAATGATTGTATCCGTTACCGCATATAATCGACAGTGAAAAAACGAAACCTACAAAGTTCGTTTGTTCAGGGCAACAGCCAATATACAATAGTAGACGCAGATGTGTTTCCATAGTAACCAATAAAATAATTTTTGAAATTGCCCCAATTTAAACTTGTGTTGTTAATGCTTATGAAGTTTGAGACAAATATAGGTCAAAAAATATTATATGATCTAACAATTTACAGCTAAGTCTACTATTTAGCAAAAAACACGTTTTCTAAATCCAAAACAAATGATTTCTACTGAGCTAATACACTACTTAGCAACTTCGGTTATTTAAATGACAAATATTTTGTTAAAACGGTGAACTTACCATCGACAAAATTTCCTGAGAATGAATGAGTACGCAAACACCACTAACACAAAATCCTCTGTTCAATAATATTTGCGTCATTCAATTGGAAGAAATTATCAATATTTACAAAAAGATTTATTGCAGGTAGATTTCTTCGTTTGCTTTATATAAATATGTATAACAAATATAATGGTGAGTACTCAAGCATAAGTTTAGAAAATTGTTGACTATGAAATTATACAAAAAATTATATAATTTTATTAACCCGTATAATTTCAAATCCTGAGTATTAAACACACTATGGAAATTTTAAGATGGACAATGAATACTTGCATTGTTGCGTTAACGAAATAAAGGTATGACTTGCCTTCTGTTATCAATGCACCTAAACCAAATGAATTATTACATGTTGCATTACTTTTTCCCATTTACTTAGTTATTTAATCTTCAAAATGCCCCTTCCGATTGTTTGGAAGACAAATTTGTGATAATTTTTATTTAGACACTTTAAAATACATACTTAAATTTTCCTGATTTCACATTTGAAATCCAACCACACAAAGAATCCACCCAAATATTTTCCGGCATAGAGCTTTTCTTCATCGGTGTTAACAATAAGAAGTGGTTTTAAGTAAGCTAAAATGTAAATTAAAGCAAAGATCTCTCAATGCATAATGAACACGTATACCTATTATAAAATTGAACGAACCTGAATGGCGGAAGAGAACTCCTGGTAAGGTTAATTTCTTCTACTAATTTATTAACGTTTTTATTATTGCATACATAAAAAGGCGTAAGAGGTTACTGTTACCCACAGATTAGTGACAGCAATAAATGGCCTTCTCGTTGCTTTATAAAAGAAGATCATTGGCTAAAGACACATCAGTCCCTACCAGTGGTCGTTCTTCTAACACTTTATTTTTTGGTAAAGTTTAAACTGTTATCTATGGGGTTAGGTCATTAGCATAAATTAATAGGTACGCCGCTGTGAGAAATTGACGCCATTGTTTAAATACAGAAAAGTAAATTTTTGATATTAACGCAGATTTCAACCATTTGTTTTAAGTTCAATTCCCGTAATAAACACCCCTAGTAATATTTTTTCTAAATGTTTTTTTGAAATTTTCAAAATAGAATGCCTGTTATATGGTAAACGAACCATACATGTTTTAACTACTTAAGGTCTAACATCGAAATTGTCAACGACTATTGCAATCTGAATCTAAAACAGGTTTTAATCAATGTTTTTCTAAAAATATAGAAAATAAGGATTCATTTTATTTGAATCTCGCTCGAGGAAATACATTTTATTTAGATGATTTATGAAAGTTAAAAGCTTGTGGAAAGTAAATTTTAATGGGATTAACCTATACGGTGATTGATGTGAGTTTGAAGCCTTCTCGAATTGATTGCTTTTCAATGGGACAACGAAAACGTTCACGGGTTACAATGTGTTTTATCTAAAAATCAATTCACCTAAAGGCATATTCAAAATATCAATCTCCCTCATTTAATATTCTCTGTTTGAATTATATCATAAAGCTTATTTTCAGAACCTATTTTATTTATAACAATGGCTACCTCAAAAATTGAGCATATTCATAATGCCGGAGCCGCGTCAGCAAAGTAGAATTGTATTTTGGATTTCAAATTTATTTATCGGTTTGTTTGCATCGAAATATACTTGTTATTTTACGAGTTATAAACAATATCTCTACTTTATTTAATAGTAAGGAACGTTTGGACAATTTTAGTTATAAAATATGTATATAACTCTAGTAGTAGTGTATGTATGTGCTTTAAGCCCAAACGAAAACAAATTCCAAAGAAACTCAAGCGATCCTCGAATATTATTTTATTGTAAAATAAATTTCCAGGTTTTGTTGGCAATCCTTAACTGCTAAATTATTTTCCCTGCATTAAAAATTAAATCTTTATTTAAAATTCTTATAAAAAATAAAACCACAAAATTCAACGAGAAAATTTAACTTGAATTCAGTTAAATTATAGCAAAAGCCGCAAAATAGAAAATTAAAGATTATAGAGTTTTATGCTCATCTTATTGGATGAAGTTTTAAAAAAATTTGAACGATGATATTTGGAACTCGGTTTCAAAGTTTTGTGGTTTCGACCAAGTTACTCTGTAGAGAATGCATTTGTCTATGTATATATGATATTTTCAAAAATAAATTATTGAATCGAAAGCACCTGAATATTGATGTGGCGCATCTCATTGTCCCACAAATTGCTGGTGTCAGTTAAAATCCCCTAAGTAATTATATGAAATCACTAAGCAGGCCAAAAAATAACAAATTTTAATGATCAACTTTTAGATTAACCGCAGTTCAATACGGACCTCATGGTTGGCTTTTAAACTTCTACGCTGTTTTGTCGAAATTATTGGTTAAAATTGCAGTGTTTGCTGCTCAAGCCTGATATTTCACTTCATTTGGTTTTAAGGTCTATGCATGAAATAGAGTAAAAAAATATCGACCTCGTACTCTACTAAATGTACGGAATATTAAATCTCTTTAGATGCTACACCGTTGTCTTGAATTACCAAATATCAAGAATAATAATATTAACAGCATATTTAATGACCATATTATTTGCAGTTTATGTTTATTTGGAATTTATTTTCATTTAGAACACGTTAAAGTTTTGATAATGTATCCAGAAGCTGCATCAAAGCAAGATTTATGGGTTTCAAACACACCAGACACTTTCTTCTATACACAAACTGTCTAACTCTTGCATTGTTGCAATCAGGATAAATTTATATGATTGTTTACTTAAGCATTTATGTGAATACGACGGCAATTTTGACTTTTATACCTTATTGACTCATGCTTTGTTTTAACCTATAAATGAATTCAAACATTGAAAACAAAATGGCAATTATTGAAGCATCTTTATGTCCCTTAGAAATCTTCATCTCATTTTTCTATAATCATTTGGATATGCATATATGCTATTTATTCTTTGATGCCAAGATGTTCTTAAGAATTTCAGTTCCTTTTAGAAGCAAGAAAAACGTAAAAACGATTTATTTTTGAAATCATGAATCCGTTTCTAAAGAAATGAGGAAAATGCAATAGAAACCAATGAATTTACTTGCCATATTTTGTGTCTAAATACATTTTGGAAATATTGACGTAGTCATGTATTAATAAAACACTTTACAAAGACTTTTGGACTGTATTTCTTGCTATGTACTAATGCAAAATAGTGAAAAAGTTATTTATTTGCTATCAAATGTAAATAAAGTTTAAACAAGCAAATTTCCCTTGTGCTTTATAAAAATATTCGAGCACTTCCACTTACAAAATAGCTGAAATAGTTCAAAGTTACGTAAAAATTACTTTTGCTAAAACTAGTGAGCCTCAGCTAAAAGTGCAATAATAAAAACGTATAAAATATTACTAAGGTAAAACAGTTGAACAATTTTCAACTTAATCCCCTAGTTGGCAAATGGTCTTGTGGTTGATCTCATTCAATTGATATAGTATACTCGATTAAGAGATTTCGGTATTGTTAACTCACTTTATCTCACTTATACTTTTTCTGAGAATCCTCTGAATCTTGTATTTCATCTTTTTGTTATTAAATACAGGAAAAAGAGGACTTAAGGCTGTGTTATGTTTGTTTTCATTTGCACTACTGT
>JAUOZQ010001174.1:0-17040 GCA_030710315.1 Anomotaenia brevis
TAGGTTGAGGCACTTCGTTTTACGTGTAGAGAAAAAGTCGCGGAAGGCAAAGGGCCTAACATCCGGTTCTATAGTAAATCAAATGACAACTTTATTGCAATTTAATTATACTGTTTGTTTCAAGGAAATCAATTAGATAGATCGAGATCATTTGCCAATATCTAGGAATTTCTTTAATAATTCTCAATAAATAAAAAATATATTAATAGCCTGGTTAATATCATGTTGGTATTTCGCATTTTACGGTCTAGCCGATTCTACGAAGGATTTACGCGTGTAGATGGCATGACCATATATTCTGAAGCGAGCGAAGTAAAGATTAAGGGAGAGGATTGGCAGAATTCGAGGCGCTTGATTGGCAAATCAATGAGAGTCGTTTGAATTTCAGTTAGGATTCCCGTAACACCTGCGCCGACATTTCACACTTTGCGAGGTTCTAACTATTGCCGGATTATGCGATCCGTTTGTTCTCTCACTTGAGTGCATTCTGGTGATCATGCTATTGGGCTAGTCGTGTCCAGTCTCCGCATTTTGTTGAGTAATCCGACTGTCTGTATAAATTACAAACGCAGATTTATTGAGAGTGAATTGCACTCTAGAGTTATGATTTGTTATATCGGTTCTATATGAAAACTTTACATTTATACATAAATTATATTTTATTCAAAATATGTATACCCCATCGCCTTGAAAATATACTGCAAATTTAATAATTTTTGTGAACATCAAACAATCATTAAAAGCTGGTCTGTTAAATGTTGCTAATTGGCCTATGTTTGTAATATAAATGTCCAATAACAGCAGGTAGATTAGGAGAGTTTGCTAGAAATGGGTATTTTCGGGATGACAGGGAACATAAAAACATTAAGATGCATTCCCACAAAAGTCTTTCGTCTTCTGAATCCTTCAACAGCAAATTCAATGTTTCAAATGAAATTTTGATTTCAACTTGAAGTTAGGCAGAATAAATGGAAAAAAAACGTAAGAAAACATTGTCGAAATACCAACTTTCAGCAGGTCAAATAAGAATGACGCAGCAACCATATTCTCAAAACCAATTGAGAAATTTCGAAAAATAACTCCTGCATTTATAAGCTATTTAGTTGCTATAATGTGCCAAATCATTTTAGAATTAAATCGATAGATTTGCATGCTAAAGCTTTGAATTAGGATAAACATTACAGTCTAAATAACTATACCCATATGCATGTCACTTCATAAATTAAAATCAGCCTTTAAGGCTCGTCTACTTCATGGTTTGATTTCCTTAATAATGATTTTTGTAAGACATGCGACGGCGGCCTTACTCAGCCTCCAATCCAAAGCGACATTCGTTAAACAGGCTCGGCAAAAGATTCATGCTTCACACATTTCAAGCAAGAAGCCAAGTCAATTAACTTCCCCGACGCCAATATTCAGATGCAAGGCAAGGCTGTGGAAACACATATTAACCATCAGAACGCCATATTAATGGTCTGGTCGTGACCATAAATAGCTCGGAGCATGCCACAGAAACCAACCAATTATGGATTATTGAATTCCAGTCGCGTCACTCATCGGCCCATGAGGTGAACGGGTGTGCACACCCGCGCTTTCTTACTAGTTTATATACTTCTCAAGCATTTCTCGGAATCAAAACACAGAGGATGTGAAACGAATTCTAGAGCGTCAGCCGTTCAAAATAAAAATCCTATTACCAAAGGCTGGGAGTTTTTCATGAGATGGCCCCCGCTATGTTTGTCATTGATACAGGCCACGGGATTTGCTGCCGATTCTTGTTCGCCAAGGATTAGATCTTAATCGGTGCCAATACGGCATAAAATACCTACGACGCGGTCAAAACAGGTACCAGTACGGGTCCTCATTGGACTACCTTTGCGTTTATGTGTTCAGGGAGATGGAGGGGCTTCTTCGTTATCGTTTTCTGCAAGAAATGGACAGGCTCCTCTTCCAAGGACTAGATGTGCACAAAAGCAAAACGCAGTTTGTTTTTAACAAGATTTCACGATCATTGATGCACAATCTAAAGAAAAACTAAAACAAAGAGTACCTCTACCTACACGAGATCCAGGTTAATGTCACTCAGTTCTAAAAGATCTACGTGTAATCTACATCCTCTTCAGGCATGGGTCCGTGTTTTAATCTAACTCACTCAAGGATTAACAGATTCTGTCAGGATGAGGGAGGAGAACCACAACCACAGTTACTGCAAATGGCTGCTCGTCTTCTCGTCTATTTCCCCTTTTATCAATACTACGTTCCACCAGATATCTTGAGGGACTATTCGAAATTGTGCGGAGGAGGGTGAAGTTCCACCATCAAAACCATGCTATTCGTCGTCGACATATGGATCATTTGATGGATGAACCCACTCCCACGCCGAAATCGCTTCCCATTCATCGTCTTCTGGCTCGTAGTCCTGTGGCTTAGTTAGATTTTCCTCAGTTTGAGTCACTTACTTTTTATTGGGCCATTCCATTTTTTGATGTCTGCACAGCGGTTCCCTGTGTTGAATCGATACGCAAAATGAATAGGCCAGCTTTCGAAGCTGAACAGATTGGAAGATAAGACGATAACGTGACCATGATTGCGGAAGGTTGAATGTTAATGATTGGGTACGTTTAGACGATACTTAAATGGCATTGTAATTGATAGACGGCGCTGGTGTAATAAGAAACTGCCCCATGAATGCCTATAAGTAATCAAACATCCTAAGGCGAACACAACAAATAGCTATCACTTTCGACCATGTTTCAATATCCTAATAACATTATTTTGGCCGTCTTGACGATGAGCCTAAATTACACTTCTTGGATTTCTGCCTTCGGATGACATGCTTTTTCACCATTTTCGTTTTTCCCAACTAGCGCAGGACGTGGAGGTCGTTAAATTGTTACAAATTCATTGTCTTGGAATACAGTGCTTTCATATTTTACATTTTGGGCATGAATGATGTACTCGTTAATTTGCCATTGAGAATAGTAAAGATGTCCTCAACTAATGGTAGAGGGTAATGGTTGTCTTCCATTGCGTCTTTTAATCCTGTACATAGGCGTCTCGTACCATTTGGCTTCCAAACTGCTATGATAGGCGCTGCCGAGGCCGAGGCTTCTAAATCAATGCTTGGCGAAATTAATCTAAAAGCAGTAAAACAGCCATTCCCTATCTCCACCATTTTTGCAATGCAATCATTTCAATTTTCACAACCCTGTATAGATGATTGTCTAATTTATTATTGCTGACATTCTCTGACAGGCTTTTTAATACCACCAAGCTTGGTGACGAGAGCATTGCAACTAGCTGGCACCACCTAAATTGCATGGAAAAAACGTGAGTTGATTCTTGTTTAGAGAATTATTTAAACATCGATTATATAGCATTTGTGATTCTGGTTACAGCTGTGAAAGTAATTAAGCCTTTGCCCAAGTTTCTGGTTATTTGTTTTGTTGCCGATACCAATACTCATTAAGGGCTGTTTTATACAAAAATTAGGAAAATTTTCGATATGTTGTGACTGACGGCGCCAGTGGATTCTGGGAAGGCATACTGAATGCTTCAAATTAATTCTAATTAATGAAAATATTTTCAGTCCTTAAATAAAGATTATTCAATGTTATGAAATGCCGATATCTGGCATACATTCATAACTAAATCAAAATCGTTCAAAAAATGAATGTAATTAATCCGAAGATTAAAAGATAAAGCAACATTGACCAATAAACTACCATGAACACATTTCACGAGAACAAATCAGTAATGTGACCTTCAAAATATACTTGTATTGAGTCTTAGAAATTTGAAACTTGAAAGTCATCATTTAATCAAAACTTTGGTACGAATTCCAATATTTTGAACCTGATAATGTGATAAAAACGTATTTTTTGAGATCCGTTTTACTTAAAAATCGGTCACTGTAACAGTATAGACTTAAAGCAACATAAAAGAGGATCGTATAAAGGAAAGTCCCTGTCCATCCAAATATTTCTTCATAATAAAAACGCTGTTTTTGTGAATTAAAAGCGAACTTCCTCTAACTCTATTGGGAGACCCTCTTTGAGCTGACTTATGAAATCTGAGATTATAAAAGGTAGGCGCATTCGTTAGTATTTTGATTATTTCTAGCTTTAGTCTTATATAACACATCAAAATTGAAACGCTAAAAAATGTATTAAATAAATTTAATAAACAACGTCTTGAACTAGAAAGGAATTACGACAATGACTCTTAACTTTAACAGGCAAAGATTAAGAATATGAAATAGTAATTATTAAATTTCACATATATGTCAAAAATAAGGCTAATATCAAAAAATGTTAAAAGGCACAATGTTTTCAACTTGCCTCAATAATTGAAAAAAATGATTGATGATTGATCAAAGCGAATTGCAGTGGGCTTTTGCCATCTGTAATAAAAGAATTTTTTAAATTAATGAAATATCTACTTATTTTTATGCATGGTTTTAAGACTTCGAGCCGTAATTAATACTTTTTTAAATTAAGCTGTCTAAAATAGGCTGTCCTGCTAAATTGTGATTCATCACTTTAAGAAAATTTGAACTAATATATTGAAATAAAATAACTCGTTGCGTCCTTCTTTTTGGGGCGCAATTGAGAAAAAATTAATTTTCAAATAACCAAATGGTGCCAGTTAAGCTGATGGATTGACGCGAGTTCGGGCAAACGAAGTATCGATTGCCCCCATCAATCTGTAATAATTTTTTGCCAATGAAAGCAAATGATAAACAACAAACCCAAGTGGAGATGATTTTCAAACAACTCTTTGTCCACAAATCAAGCAATACTGAGGTACTTAAACTACAGAAGTCTGGAGGTCATTTATCGTGTAGTTAGATCAATCAAAAATTAAACTCCTGCATAAATTCAATTCATTCTATTCAGTTGCTGGGATACAAGCTTTTTTCCCTTTCTGGTTCCGGGACTTACATCACTTTCCCTATTGACAACTTTTGTTAAAATGATGCAGCAGTCCTTGTAATAATACTAGATTTGAATACTTGCGATAAGTTAATATTGAATTCGAAATTATCTAAAACATATTAAAGCAATTTACTATTAGTTCAAAGAACGATAAGGTTCCTAGAAATTGGATCCGCCCTAGAAGCCTCATTTGCACTTCGTCCACTTCAGATGTCAATTTCCATGGGCCGAACGCACTATTTAGCGATCACTTAAGATTTGTAATCATTGTATTAGATTTGCTGGATTAAGCGCACACATTGTACTTAGTTATTTACTATTTAATGTTTCTTGCGTGCATGTTAAGCAGGGAGCGATATGAAGAAAGGATCATTTGTGTATCTTTAATTTTATTGGGATGAGATCGAAATGACATTCTCAAGCAAACATAGAAGCAACATTAACGATCAATAAACATTACTGATAATGATACAAGACTGGTTTGCTAAATCACTTAGCATGCTTATCACCAAAGGACTTATATATCACATCAACATTGGAGTCGCCATTGGATTTCTCAATTCTCACTGGTGATCATCTCTATGGAAAATATGAGCTGGTGAAAATCACAATAGGCAAATTGCCGCCCTCCGCGGAAGAGCCACACATTTATCAATATGAAGGCATTTTGAGAGCGATAAACTACGACGTCCCCATATTATGCCATTTGAATCAGGACTTTTATACTGTATCAACTATTCCATACTCTCAGAGGCAACTCTGACTTTCGAATCGACGGAATTTCTGACCAATCCTGAGTGGAGAAACAAACACCTTGATTTAATACAACAGAGCAACGTTTTTTCCTCACTTTTTCGAGAAGCACATTACGGACTTGTGCAATGTAGTCAAAGCTTTTGCCTCTTTACTGTTGTCCTCCCAAATGTTGTGGATAAGAGTGGTTTATAATGAGGCGTCAAAGGAGCGGCTCAGCTCTACTTGGATCAGTCTCTCCTGTAGTTCTAATAAACCCTTTCATATTTTCTTAATTATTTTTGGA
Source organism: Anomotaenia brevis (assembly GCA_030710315.1). Taxonomy (NCBI): domain Eukaryota; kingdom Metazoa; phylum Platyhelminthes; class Cestoda; order Cyclophyllidea; family Dilepididae; genus Anomotaenia; species Anomotaenia brevis. The sequence goes on from JAUOZQ010001174.1 coordinate 5,977, forward strand.
TTTCTTGTGAAAATAAAAAGAGCAAAGACTCGCCATTCTGCGCTGACTTCGATCACCCGTTCAGCGACAACGAGACCACACTGGGCACAAATCATGTCCCCAGAGTGGGTATCACCGACTAGGTCGGCCAGAGGGTGGTATTTACAGGCAACTTTGTTCATCGTGGTAATAGGTGCGAATGCTACGCAAGTGGTCGTTCGTGTACTGAGATAGGTATCCATCTATCCAAGCTCAGCTTTAGAAACATTTCCAAAATTTATGACAAAATTTAAATGATGATATACCTGGTTGATATTCTATATTATCACTTTATCAGCTGTCCGAACAATGTTTACTAACCTAATGTGCATTAGGTTCTTCTAATAAACTGATAGGAATTCAAAAATTATATATTTAATTAACAGTTATTTTGAGGACTTTGGATCAAGCTCAGAACTCAGTGGGAGTTTTAAAGAGAAGTACATGTGTGATACTTATGATTACCTAGAAAATGACAATTAAACATTTTGAGCCCAGATTTTGTTGAAGTTTCAAGAAAGAAAGCACTGGATGCACTCTATTTCTAATTGAACGATCATGACAAGTTGTCTTTCCGCTGAGTAAATATTTGGCTCTTTCGTTAAATGAAGAGAGGATACAATTTCGATGCCACAGGGGAGGCCCTAACTAGGATAGCTGGTAAGAGCATTTTTCTTAGCACATCTTTACTATTCCACTTTGATAAGAATGCATTTTTTCCTAGTCGATCAAACGCCAACAATCCAACAAGCCAATGCTCTCGTCAACAGTAAAATCGCAAAGGCTTTCCAAAGCTTTTCTTACGGAAATAAGTATTACTTGCACACTACCCAGAAAATGCTGAATTCCATTAAAAATGTTAGAAATCATCTAATTCCGATACATTTTGCATTTGTGAGACATCGGTTAGTAAAATTGAATTGCACGAGTATAGAATAAATGTGAGTTGCTTGACCTTCAAATGATTTCCTCCCATGTTTCAAGTCACTAAGTATCTAGGACTTTCGAAGGAGGCAAACCTTTTTTCTCACTTCTAGGCCCCGAAATCAACTGGTTAACAATTTCTTCGAAGACGAACGTGAGAGCATGAACTTGAGAAGTGCGCATTTCTCATGTGCTGTTTCTTTCATTAAAATTAATTTCATAAAATTCGCCCTACTTTCTAATCCACTCTAACGCATCCATGAGGAGCGTGTAAACGAAGACTTTGATTGGCGACGGGCTTGAGAAGCTGACGTCATGCTGAGCCGAAGCTGAGAACTTCCAAATACTTGTTTGTGTAAAAGAATGGCTCGATAAACGGTTAGGGTTGAGGGGATAAGTTGCGGCTGGTTCGCAAGGTGTGTGGGAAACAAAAGTTAACGAAAGTGTATTATATTGAGTAATGGTTGTTATGAGGTAACTGAGTGAGAAAATGGCAGAAGGAGTTGGGAATATCGTTCCTATCCATCGGTCTGATATGCACGCTTCTCATATAACCTCTCGTCCGGTGGTCTCCTCTTCCATCAGGCTTAAAACAGATAATCTAATCCTATCGAAATAGATCGCACATCTTAGAGAGCATTATTAGTGTTGTAGATCAGTCGAACCAGGGGAACCCAAAACCCCTCTTATGATATCTTCTCCGCCAAGTTGGGCCCCTAAGTATCTTTCTCGGATGAGGGTGATTTTTGCAACAGCTTAATAACAAGACAAAATGTAAACGAATTCAAACTGCCTTGCCATGTCCGTCATCCCAGTGTAGACTGTTTTCTAACCGTCAAATGCCACACTCAAACGTATCTCAAGCGGATCTACGGCCACTAGTTTCCTCAAAATGTTTACACGCGGACCTCGATAAATACGTTCAAAAACAATTAAATCGGATCGCTAGTCACTAGCTTCATCAACCAATGCGAAGATGATTTTCATAAAAGCCTAATAAAAATACAGAACTCTTCCCACATAGAATGGAAGGACACCATTACGCTGTTTGCTTCTATTATAAGCCAGTTGTCTCAGATTGGCTCCTCGCCTGCGACGACATAATCCACTGTGATAATACTAAGAGCAAAACGAGGTCTTACTCCTATTCTGCCTAGTCCCTATAACTACTACCACCGTAACCTCCAATTCCCGACTTGCTGACTTTTGCCCTAACTGCTTATTGAGCATTTTTTCTACCAGTGGAAAAAGAAACTCACTAGGAGGGGAGTATCGTGGAGTTCTCACTGAGCCCTTAATTTCATCGCCAACTCAGCATGACGTCAGCTGCTCAGACGTGAATTGCTAGTTTTTGGACAGCCTTCCAGACCCGTAGCCTGGCCTAACAGGGCAATTAAATTTTAGTCTGGGTCATGCCCTCATCTTCCTATTCCTCATAAAAGCGCATGTGTGCTTTTCTCCCTTATCGCTAGTTATTAATAAGAGTGAGACCTCGTACGGGGTAGTTAATCAGTCTTGGAGAACCTAGGTGCAGCCCATCTGCAACAGTTCAGTTTTCCAAAAAGTGTTAGACGAAGCGTTGCAGTCAGTTGACAAATACTGTTTTCTTACTTTGAGACATCAACTTATTATCGTTTTATTTTAATTTCCACTACATTACTAATATGTTGCTAATTTTGTACAATATTCGTTTCTTGAAATTCGCAAGTTTTTAATGTGGCCAAATCTGCAGTGTTTTAAACTAAGACAAGCTTAATGATGAGCGTATTTAAAAAATAATTACACAATCAATAGAATCTTCTTTGGCACATCTTGATACGCAAGCTAAGTAAGCGCAAACTTGAAATTATTTAAATATATGTGATCACAAAGGAGTTGGTACCAGGTTTGTGATCTTTAAAATGCTACAGGTGCTACACATCACATTTAATCTTTTCTAGAGAACAAACCTTTGAAGAATAGTCATTAAAAACGCTTCTGATTTTCCCAGGTTTTAGGAGGATTTTACATATATTCTACTAAATCTTCAATAAGAACATTATACGTGAAGAAAATCGATCAGTCTAAAAATATTGCCCCTTCGTGTTCTTCCGGCTTGGCGATTTCGCATAGATAACTGATTGAATCGATCGGTTTTGGCATTTTTTGATGCCTTCTCAGTTACTTCGACGACCAATCAAAGTTATCCTACTTATGATTTTAGAGGGTGCTTTATGCATGCAATTCCCTCACCTAGTGCTCTTAAGAAACCAGAATGAATAAAAAACATCTAAACCTAATTTTGTTTAATGAGCACCGTTGTACTCAGCGTTGGAAATTACTTATAAATCTAGTTAAATACTGAAATTGTTTGTTAAAATTCAGATATTCGAGTTATTATACATATTTATATTCTTAATGCCTGATTGTAATATTGCAATAGTAGGAAATTTTCCACCACTTAGCTACTGGTTTATTTATGTAGTTGAGTTTATACATTAGATTTAATTTCTAAGCAAATGTCTTATTCAAACAATTAAATATAGTTAAGAAATAAGACAGGCAAGGAAGGTTCTAGCTGTTTATAAAATACCATAATAAACCTCCATTCCTGAAAAAGAGACCAGAAGTATTAAATGAAGTCTAAATACTAGCCACCACATAAGACTTTGTTTTCAAATGCCAAGGGAAATTCAAAGATCTTTAAAAAATGTGACTAGGTAGCTACGACAAGCACCAGTACGATGATGCTAATCGCGTGTCCACCGATTCCTGAGAAAGGCAGGAACGTTGAATAGAATTTCATTGACAGCAGTGCTTTTGCAGACTGTGCCAGACTTCACAGTGATATGAAATTGATGCCATTTACAAAAATGCGACTAGGTACTTATTTCGGGTGCACTTATTTGTTCAAAGTATGAAAACCGAATGTTGATAAGAACCGTTCTGTCAAAGTGGGCATTATGACTAACACTTTAAATTGCAATCTGAAATCTGATATTTCTGATATAATTAGCACAGTATCAATTTTGTTAAGTACACATTAAAACGAACTCATTTAACTGCTTCGGGTAAAATTTTGCATTTTCTGATGGGTTCTTTTCAGATATCCCACTTTCGTCGAATTGCGAAATTCAATAAGTAATTAAATAACCTGTCATGAATAGAAAACTGCAACTTGCAGGTTTTGCACCATCCATATCAGTGGTCATCATTACTCAAGTCAGAGGCTATTTCATCCAATTTTTGAGATCCAGGTGTTCCACAATTAATGAATAATGGAAACGCAAATTGATTAGTCTGCCATTTATTGAACTGAAAGTGGTAGTTTATGTACTTTTGATTTCAAATATGAGAATCGATCATTTATGAGATCACGCAATCCACAATAATGTTTAATAATGCCATCGAGTAAAATTTAAATAAATTAAACCTCTTTTTAAATTACAAATTAGGTAACTTGCGCACAAAAAATACACTGGGTTAGCGGCCAACAAAATTCAGTTTCATAACGCTTATGCAAATTAGCAAAATTCACAAGGCATTCATTTACTTTTCGTGAATATTTGAGCTAGAGAGGAAAAAGAATGATACCATTGGAAATGATGCCACCTAATTAATGAAGAGAATTGAATTCTAGTGAAGAATTCAAATATATTGGAAGATAAAGGGAAGTACCTAGTAAAAACTCTATAGAAAAAATAAATAAAACAAAATGAATTACCAGAGGTTAAGGATTTTCGATTGGAGAAATTAAATAAATAAAAAGTTAAAGGAGCTATTGTTCAACTAATTAATTTGACGAAATTAAGCACCTCAAACTGTCGGTAAGAAGCAAATAGTTTTGTTGCTCTTTCTTCCGATGCAAGAATGGTTTCCAATAAAAGTTTGCATATTTATGGTATTGTGAGTTGAATATTTCTGTTTAGAAATATAGTTAGGCAACACGTGTTCTTTTATGCTTACTCCTCTTCAAAAAAATTTTATATTCCCAGAAAGCCTTCACAACGTTTGAACCATGCGGCAATCGAGGAGTGGAACAATGAGATTTTTAAAAGATGCAGGAGGGTTCTCTCAAATCGCAATTCGCAGGTAATTTACTTGCCTACAAAATGTTCAGCAATAAATTCAGCTTTCATGATATTAATAAGAAATGCAGTGTTGTAAGCCTTCCGTTGGAACAGGAAGTTGCACAACAAGTTCAGTCTTACCTGAAGGAATTTATGATCAGCCTCTTTGGCTGCATATAGATTATTTTTGCTTAGGGGAATAGTAGTGACAACCTTGAAAGCAACCAAGGAAGTGGAACGTGCATTCCTTGAGGTGACATTGCACTTGTTGTGCAACTTTATGCTCCCATGGAAGGTTTACAAGACTGCGTTCCTTATTAATTCCTGCAACTAAACTATGCAATACACAAATACTTGTACATTTTCAATATAAGCAGTCGTGTGCTCAGCAGGTTTATTCTCAACTTATAGAACATGTGTTCTACTACTCTGCTACCTATCACAATTCTGGGCTTATTAGTGGGATGTCGGGTACGAGCATTTTTCTTAGCACATCTTCGCTATTCCACTTTGATAAAAGTGCATTTCCTTGTAGCTGAGCATACGCCAACAATCCATCAAGCCAATGCTCTCGCCAACAGTAAAATCGCAAAGGCTTTCAGAAGAATATCCTACGAATCTCAATATTTACTTGCACACTACCCAGAAAATGCTGAATTCCACTCAATCTGTCAGAAGTCATCGAATTCCGACACAACTTACGTTTGTGAAACATCTATTAGTAAAATTGAATTGCACGAGTATGGAATAAATGTGAGTTGCTTGACTTCCAAATGATTTCCACCCATGCTTCAAGACATTCAATGAGCATGATTTTTTAACCTATAGTACTTAGGACTAATTTTGGTCAATCGGAACATAGTGATTCTTTTAGAGAACCTGCGCTTTAATGCCGTATATACTGTGAAAGAAGACGGCGACCTGCGCTTGAAAGAAACGAGCTCCTACTCTGCTGGAGTTTGTGCTATCCCCTCTGGGTGCTTTTTGCGTGATTGCACCAGTTTATTTGATATTTTGCTACAAGAAGTTGTAGATGTCGAATTTAATCACCTTAATAAAATTCAGTTTGTTTGGCTTTTTCCAATGGCTTTTGATTGCTGTTGCACACATCTGTTACGGACATGATTTAAAATTTATTAAATGTGTCGAAACGCATGCGTGTCATTAATACACGGGTTTTCAAACCTTGAATAAGTCACAGAAAACGCCCTCGTCTTTTAAAGGCTTGCACCGAGGCAAACAATAACTGAGAGCTAAAGGGTTAATTTACACATTTAGATCAATTTACAAATGATGAATTTAACAATTCGCCAAAAAGACTATTAAGGGAATTCTTTGTACAGTTTTAGGGTCCTTTACAATTCCAAAATACAAATGTCTATGTACCTCTTCTAATTTTTCATTTATTTTGCTCATTTATATTACAAATTTTAACAAATAAGCAAATCTATGTTGTCCTATTTATTTATTAAATAATTTTTAAATTTCATCAAAAGTCTTAAACTTACAGTATATTATCAATGCGAATTAATCTAAAGAATTGAGGTTAATATATATGTATGGTAAATTAAGTAAAAAAACTTGAGCCTAAATAAATAATTTTCGATTTATAGGTTTCTCGACGCAATAGTAAATTAAATTCAAGTTACAGTCGAAATCGATCAAGAAAAAGACAAGGATAAGGTGCAAGAAGAAACGAAAACCATAGAAATTAGTGTATAACTCTGTAGTTTTCTGGAATTGCCTGAAAGAGGTTTTCCATAGAAGACAAAAAATCATTCAGGAACGTCTTTATTGATTGACATTGCTTGTGTCAGACGCATACCTAAGTTTGATAATATCACGATCAGCGACTAGAGTACGAGATAACCAGTATACCTCGTATAAGAGACCAAAATCTGGCAAAAATGCCAGCTTCAGCGTCATCTGCTGCAATTAAACTTCGGGAGCAGTGGCTTGACTGCTTTTGTGATGGATCAACTCTTTACCAGAAAAAAAGTCGAAAGTTGCTGCAGGGTTCTAAATGTTATTTGAAGTCACTCTCATCAGGTGTTTGAATCAAATTCTGAATGCGAACATCCTTTATTCACAACATTTTTATAGTCAAATAAAGGAACTCAAATAAAAAACGCATCTGTGTTGTTAGTTTTAAATTAAAATGAGAACCATAACTCAATAACTCGATTTTATTGTTTTTCCCTCTTTACACTTAAAACATCATGACACTCTTTAAAGAGCTTCCCAGTTTGAAAAATGCAATAATAACTTTCAAATACCTGCAGTTAATTCACCTGGGAAGCGTAATTCCGAGTTATGGATGAATCAAACGATCTTCAACATTCCATTATAAGTGCTGTATCAAAATAGAAAATGATAGATACAATTATTATTATGAAGGAGGTTCAACAAAAACCAAAGCCTTTAAAACAAAAAGTTAATCTCCAGCCTTACTCTTTAAAAATTATCCAGAATTGCTGTCAAAATGTAACATTGCTATATTTGTTTGAAATTGTGCTTGTAATCGTATTTCTCATAATTTCTGTAGCGATGTCTCTCAAACCTTTTTCACTATTCAACTCTGTCATGCCAGCACCAAATGAACTGGAGTAAGCGTTCACGGGCAGTTGAAGTGGAGAGAGCGTAAGATGATCATGGATCGTGGGCGAAGTTTACAATATTATTTACACTTAAAACTAGCAATATCCTACTCCTAGACAATTAATCTTAACTACATTACAGTTGAAATTCTTTGTGTTCGCTATGCGACGGTTTAATTTAGCATGCCTACCACTAAGCTTACGCACATTTTGTCGATGACGTCGGAGAGAATGACCAACCTACAACTACAGTTAATTTTCGGTCCCTTTCCTTCATGTATGGGGACGACCTCAGGGTCATCCCAGGATCTTGGAACATCAATATTACCGGCTTAGTAAGCACTAAAATGGGTCACTCACAGCGTAATTCATCAGCTTCATATACCATTCGGACCCTTCTCCTTCAAAAGAATAAGCTTTGTCAAGTGCTCCTTATACTCGTCCAATCATTTCATTCATTTCACCCCCGGGTTTCAAATTTTACTGAGTAGAATTCATATAACTCCTTCACGGTAGTCAATATTTTTCCTCCAATCACTTTAACCCATCGAGCCTGTGAGAACCAGTTGGGTGTTTGTAAGTATTTCGTTATGATACATGACCATGTGCCAAGGCATAATTTTCAAGTAACCCTTCCCATGCATTTTCCATTTAATAGGTGTACCTTAAATTGTTCTTCTATACCATAGCAAATACTGGAAAATTATTCTAGATCTGGTCGAAAATTCCATGGGGTCTTCGGAGAGGTGAACGGTAATAAAACTGACCAAATAAACAACTATTTATTCTGTAAAATGTTGAATGAATATGTATGACGAAACAGACATAAAAGATTTTATACCGGTGTTGTAGCTCCAGAAAATTATACTTGTAATTTTTTGATTATTTCAGACTAATTCATTTTACATTTGCTATTGACTGTGAATAAAGTGTCAGAGACTATAACAGCAGAGTCAATAAAGTCTGTTCGGAATAATTATGACAATGATTAGCATTCAGCTATTTAAAATTTACATCTTGTACTTTAACGCTTGCTTGTTTACTTGGCATTTTCGAGTGGTTAAGTGACTCAGTGAATGAAAAAGCGATTTGATTCCTGAATGACGGGTGATTTTATTTCTTCATTTTTTTGCTTGTTTCAAGTTACAACCGAGGCTGATTCGCCGAAGAGGTGGACGAGGAACTCGGTTTAATTCGGTTCCGACACTGCTGAGGGAATTTAACGACTCCCTTGCCACGATGACGACATTGAAGAAGACGACTTTTCCATTTCATCAAACAAACAAAATCCGAAAACCCGATCGAGGAGTGAAGGGTGAGCCCATTGCCACAAGGACATGAGGTATCATTCTCCTTTCTTTTAAACCCAATCATATTACCTCTATTTACTTTGTCAGTTTTTAAAAAAGAAAAGACGCCTTCTGGAAAAAGTTACTACGAGATGAAGCAGGACGAGATGCGACTCGAGTTGGTAAAACTAAGACATGAGGCTGAGGAGGCTGAGTGGGAAGCAAAGAGAAAAATGAGCCTTTGTATAATTTGATGCGCAATTTATGGTAGTCTGGTAAGGTAACAACTCGTTACTCCTAAACAACGATCATAAATTCTATAGAATATCAGAGATTAATTAGTATGCAGGTACAGAATAATAGGGTGTAGCATGTACTTGATCTGTCCTTAAACGGACTGGTTAACCACAAAAGAGAGATAATCTTGGAAGATTCCATGGTTTTCAATAGAAACGAGGTTTGGGGCTTGGAAACGGCGTGATTGATGCGAGCACATTTGCGATATGTGTTCGGTCTGTCATTAGAAGAGCTACGTAATTACAAAGACTATAAAATGTAGGAAGATTTCTTGATTTCTAAATGGAATGAGGTTCAAAGTGCAGAAATGACGAGGTTGATGTAAGCACGCACACCTGAAACGCATGATCAAAAAGGTGCTGGATCTGCTTGATGAGGGACGCGCACTGAATATTGACAAGCATTATGATGGCTTATGGTAGAGTACATTTACTTAATTGAACTAGTTCCATGCTGAAGCATTCTTCTTAGTCAATTTATATTTAGCTTGATTACTTCATAGCCCTGGTAAAGGCTCTTTTGGAGACGAAGAGGAACCAAAACCCGAAAGGCGGGAAGAAGCGTGGTCGCAAGCCCGGCACCAACTGTGGCAACATGTAGCCGTTTCCCCTGTCATCCCGTGCCCAAAGCCTTTTTCTATGCCCTTCTTTGCGAAAATTAAAAGCTTTTTGCATAAACCAAAACATTTTAGTATCTACTGTGTTAGGCATTGATTTGACTCCCATCGTCAAGGGCTATGCTTCGGCTATTCATCCTTGCATTTTGTCCTTTTGTCTAAGAAAACAAAGTGATTCAGAGGGGTGAGTCAGTCGTGGTAAATGCAAGAATTGAACCTCGGGTCAAAAGCAATAAACATGCCGGTAATTATTCGGGTGGTTACACTCGCATTTTGCTGAGTAGTTTTATTATTGAACCACCGCAATACGTCAAAAGATTACTTTCTCTTTATTTGCACATACAAACTTTGTGCTTTGACTTGTCTTGATTGCTGCTCTAATCAGGGTACATTAATTTAAAAAAGACATTGAGTCTTGCTGAGACGCAAGTACTAGTTATGTATAATGTTCTAACACAAATGCAGGAAAGGGGAGAAGAACTATTCTCAAATATTTTAAACAGGATAATATTAATAAAACACTGTATTTTCGATATGCAGTTGGTGGGCGAATTTCTCATATCTGTTTGCCAATACTATTTAAGCATTTAAACACTTTCAAAATAATTGCGATCGCAGCTTTATAGCTATTTTATATTCATAGCATTATTTGGTTAACGTAAGTGACATGACTCTTTACTCGTAATAACCTCCACCTATTTTCATATAAGCTTATGTACTATTCGCAACATTTAAAATAAGAACGTTAGAATGGAAATTTTGATACAATTCGAATAAGCAATTATGAAAATTTTGCAGTGATTTCTACTAGTATGATGAATTAGAATCAATTGCCCGTATATCATAATGTAATTGGGATCCATTGAGATTCGTTCGAAAAATTGTTTTCTCTGCTACGTTCAGCCTTGGTTTTTCTTCAGATTTTCTCCTACATCAATATCAACACCTGCATGGTCCATTAATTCAGTGATGGTTTCTTGGGCAAATGCTTTGAAATCCCGAGAAGAAAAGCGCAAAATATGTTTCTACCTTCTTTATGAAAAAGACAATTATTCAAAAATGAAAATAATCATTGAAGAATTCTGGATCTATACCATAATTTGGTCATCAACACTTTTGGAAATCAGCTAACATAAAAGTCGGTTCCTTTATGTTCAGTTGAAATTAAACAAACAAAATTAATCAATTTTTAGAGTTCACTGTGCTAAAGTCGAAATTCAGATAACGGAATAATATCCAAAAAGATATAAAAGGCGTCTGAGCACTGAAAAATC
>JAUOZQ010001175.1:0-17024 GCA_030710315.1 Anomotaenia brevis
ACCAAAGTATTGACCAGATCTTCGGACAAGGCTATTATTTTTATATACCCCCTAAATAACGTGAAATGATACTAGTTTACATATAGTCAAAGAAGAAATATTTTTTCTCGGAAAACTGTGAAAGAGACGAACATTTCGATGCGTTCATTCTGGTAACCATTCATTAATTTGGAGACCTCAGCAAAAAGCAGTTACACTTAATTTAGTGATAATAATTATGAGATATCATCACCATTTGCATGGGATCCTTGCAAAATAATTAAATTTAATACAATTCCAATGACATTTCGATCTATTTTGTCGTTTGTGTCTCTTTTCCACGAATAAGGATGAACGACTCACATGCCAACATTACATGGAATGTATTTAAAATTTCGGAGAGAGGCAATTATTGAATCCAAGAGGCCGATTTTCTAAATGTTTATAAAGTATTCGAACAAAGTGGAAATCATTCACGAAGAGCCTAGCATTAACGCAGACATCACCAAGTCCAGCCTATCGCATGTGACTGTGAGTATCAGCTAGAGCTGAACTTTGAGCACACTAAGCAACATTTTTGCCAAATTTGCAGTTGTTAAAAATGTTAAAATGCAAAAATTTAATTTAAAATATGAAAATGTTTACCTATTCGTGTGCTTGAGTTATTTTACTGAAGATTCGTTGACAATATATCAATTTCATTTATTGCAAAAAACGTGTTTTCCTTTTATTTATTTATGCATCATCAAGAATATATAAATAGATTCATAAAAGGAAATTTAAATTGCTTTGAAGCAGAATCTATGCATATCAACCACCTATGCTGACATCATAAAAACCCTCTAACAAGTTGCTTTTTTTCGTCAAAATATTTTGTGATATCAGTCAGATTTCTACTTGAAAAGGTTTTATGGATAAAATACGACATGACGACAGCATTGCAGGTAGTGCTATAAAAGAGTAATAGTCCAATGTATTTATATTTATGGAAAAATATGAACTTCCGAATTTTCGCTTACAAAATGCAGTTGATATTATTTAGGAAGAACGCAAAGTTCAGAATACGTAATGAAAAAATTCATAGGATTGCCAATAATATGAAAAGAATTTGTCTGTGAATTAAAGTTTCCTTTGTAATCATTTATGACTGATAATTGATTATTCCCTAACACTGCACCGTGAAAGCATTAGATTTAACGATTAAACAACTGCTAACTCACACATCACCCAATGCTAGAACGATTGACATCCAGCGGTATAAGGGATCATACCTAATGTTTTCTTATCATGAAAATAAGAAATGACACCATTTTTTCTTAATTTTCTCACCAACAGTAGTTTAACATCTGGTAGCACATGTTTTATGCAAGAAAATTAAAAAAGTGTATAATGGGTATGTATTTAATGATTCATAGACCTCGGTAGCGATGTTGTGGGGTTTAAGAGTTGTTAAGAAATCCTCATTGGTCGCATTTTTTGTCGACATTAGGCAGTAAGTTTATTTTATATATAATTGCGGAAGGAAGCAGAATAGCAGAAAATATGTTCCTTATGTTGAGAATGAACTTGGTGAACTCACGCCTGTTTATATAGAAAATTTACTAGAATTTGTGTATTGCAGAGAGTTGCTGCTGTTGCTTCCGATGCAGAAATGATCCCCAATAAGAAGTTTGTTTTTTACGAGATATTAATTGTAAATTTGTATATAGTAATGTAGTTGCATATTGTCGGTCAAAATACAAAAGGAAAACATGATCTTTTCATGTTTATTCATTTTCAAAAGGACTTTTTAATATTCCGAGAAAGGTTGCCCCACGAGAGTACTACGTTACATTTGAGGAGTAAAATAATTGTATTCTTAAAAGGTGCAGGAGGATTTCTCTCAAAAAAGGCAATGTGCCCTTATCTTACTTGCATACAAAATTTCAGCAATGGATTCAGTTTTTATGAAGTATGAACGGAGTGAATGTCTTCCGAAGCAAAATTCATAAAGTCTTGCTTTTTTATGGATTCATTAACTTATACAATGTGTGCACTTGCAAAAGAGACATTTTCTATGTTGCAACTCATAGCGGTGGTGCCATTTTAGTCTTAACGAAAACATGATGGATTTTTCTTGAGCCATGCAGAACTCAGATATTTTACTTCAAAAACTATTGCAACAGTAGATTCGCTTATTTGGTCATTTTGATTTGCTCTATTTCCCAGTTTGTTTCTATTTATTACTCTAGGAGTATCAAATAAACTACATATGAAAAGCAATAAGAGGTACTGTCATGAATTTTTTCGAATTATTATTTAAAAGTTAGATTTGAGTGGCCTAGGGTGCAAAATATCGTACCATGATGGACCATCACTAACATGAAAAGAAATTCAATCAACGATCTTATTTTACTGAAACCCGACAAATTGTAAATTCACACGATGAATCTCACTAATTTCATTAATGTTTTGGTTTTCAGGATATGCTATTTCTATTTTCACTGCAAAAATGTGAAACACTGGTCGCATTGCCTTGTCAACGCAAAATAAGCCCTAATATAGACGGTGTATATTTTCAATTTAAAAAAATGAAGCATTGATTGCACTGACGGATAAACCATTCGAAATATAAATAATATCTGCTAAAAATCATTGAAATGAAGGAAAAAAGAGGCGGCTACCTGACTAAATTTCATAAAAATGTCTGTGTTAAAGTTGTGGCTATCTTGAACAGTATGTTTCCCTGAATTTATCTCACATCAGTGAAGTGCTGGATTGTAATGCAAGATTGTAATTATGCAAAATTATTCAACGAAATACTTTCAAAATATACAGAAAACCACATGATTATCAAGAGCCCCAAATATTTATTTTTGGCCACAAATGAGTCATTGCTGGCCATAACGTGCTTTTTTCTCCCAAAACCCTTCCAGGGAGAATCGATAATACCCACCACTCGGTGAATTTTACGAAATCAAAATGAGTTGATTCATGTGTTTGCATTAAAGTTATCCAGTATCTTTCAAACGCGCCTCCTGTTTTGGGCGATTGAATGAATAAACATTGAATCCTATGAGCTATTTACGCCATTTATTCTAGTCAGTGAAAACTATTCATCAGTAAAATTCAACTAATGCAACTGAAATATGGCTTTCGTTATATAAATGACAAAATTAGTGGTTTAATAAAATTTGAATATGAGTTAAGAAACATTTCCATCATTTGTACCAAAATATCATAAAAACCCTGTGTAAATAAACAAGAACCTAAAGTTTGTCACTCTGAAAAACAAAAATATTCTTTCTCCAGTAAACTCCTTAATAGCCGCTTATTTTTTCATCGGAGATAGCAATGAGTGCAGTCTTGTTAACCATCCATGGGAATGCGAATTTGAACAACGAGTTCAATTTTACCTTAAGGAATTTATGTTCCACCCCTATTGGTTGCTTCAAAATTATCATTACTACTACCATTAGGTATAATAAAGCAATAAGCAGTTCTCTGAGGCAACAATTTAATGCACAATATTATTGCAATACAAATTTATTTTAAATTGTTGAATTATGAATTTCAAAACGTAATTATGCAACCTTTAGAATTAGAACAAGACTGCAATTTGCAGGTTAAGCAGCAGCCATATCAATGGACATCATTACTCAAGTTAGTAGCCAAGTAATCCCATTTTTGAGATCCAGGTATTCTACAATTGATTGAGTTTGGAGTATTTTTCTAGACGAATCAGGAATCTCTTTGGGTTCTTCCATCACAATCCAAGGACGAATGCAACTCATTGCTGTAGTCGCCTTCAAGTCTTGGTCTTCTGGCTCGTCACCAGATTGGCAAGTTCCTTGGAGGAAAAATTTTTCAGAAGGTGATTGTCCTTGAACTTCCTAAAGGTGATTTCTGTCGGTCCTGAACACATAAAGTGGATCGGAGCTCCTCCCTTTCTTGCCTTAGTGGCTACGAGCGGTTAAAACCATCCCATATCGTCGACTAAGGTTCTGCTTTATAAGTATAGTTTTTGATAGCTACTCAGCAATCTTCTCACATCAACAAACGGATCCAATTGCCTACGGATGAACCCTTTTTGATAGAAACATTTGAGATAAATTCAGTTAAAGGCACTGATCAAGATATTTACAAATTTACCACAGAAATTGTTATGACATTTATTCAAATAGTGGCCACTTTATTTTCTTGTATTTAAATGAATTTTAGCTGATATAAGTTAAATTTTGAATGGTTTATCTGTCAGTGCGATCAATGCCTCTTTTGTTTAAATTGAATATATGAAACAGCCAGAGCGGCCACAGAGCTGTTTACCGTTGTTTACTGAGCCCGCAAGTGTCAATGTATGAGGCAAGGGTCGCAATGAGGAAGCACACATGCCTTTTGACGCCCAAAGGAAAAATTTCAATTTCACACCCATAGTGAATGTAATTTTCATTATTATTGAAGGAAAAATGCCTTCTAATCCTCATTAGTTAGTGCATGCTAAATATGTCTTCGAGAACGCTCCAAGGCAACTACATATTTTTAGAGCGTTTAATCATATTTCCGAGAATGTAATGGTCAGCACCCAATTCTGTAAGACTCACGATGTGAACGACAATTTAATCTCACATTATCATCATTATCACGAGGAAGTCTGTGCCTTATCATTTCCCTATCTGGTGTAAGGGTCATGGACATTCGTGGGAACAGATATGATTTTGGTGTCATATTCTTCAACATGCACTAACAATCGAAGCTTGACATATTCCAATGCCCTTTGTGCATTTTTTTGTTATTCTATGTGTTTGTAATAGCTGCTATGAAGATATTAAACTATCATCGCACGACCATATCAGGCAAACGGATCAGGATTGTTCACTCATTTCCAGGGAATTTCTCCTGTGTGTTTGCATTATTATGTTTCCATTTTTCATCCGTTGTAGAATAATTGAATTTCAAAAATCGTATTAATTAGCAGCTGCAAAATCTGCAGCAGGCACTATATCCCTGTTGTAATGATGAAGTGAAAACCAAAGTGGTTCCCTGGGTCTTCTTAAAAGTAGACTTATTTTATGTAAAACCTTTTCAGATTTACTTATTTAGAGGAAATCTATGATTCCTAAATGATATTTAACGTATCGATCACATTGATTAGCAATCTAGTCTAATTTTTCATTTTGTCCTGAGAGGTATTGTGGTATTTTATGCGTTAATTTTTAATAAAATATATCAAAGGTATGGTGCTCTTTTCGTGTTCCGAAAGCATCGGGTTTCAATTAAGTAATTAGTAGTTATTTTGCTTTCTAAATTTAGCGAATTTGCGGTTTTTTAACTGTATCTATAATTCACAAATGCTTATTGAGTCCTTTATTTTTATAACTAGGAACTACTAAGCCGGTTTTCTTCTAGCCTCCCACATTACAAAACAGATTTCTCTTTGAGGTCATTGTTTGTCGGTCAGGGTTCCCTAGGCAAGGGGGTGGGTGATAGGATCACCTAAAAGGGTGACGTATACCTCATCACTTCAGCGCGATTAGTCGCAGAAACAAGCAATCACCACATCACATCTGCTGCTTCAGCAGCACCAACATCGATTCATTAAAATCACAATAAAAATTAAATAATTCCTTTTGCATTCCACTCCACTAGTACTAATGAAAAAAATCAAAATTTAACAAAATTTCAAAGGATATGGTGGTTAAAAGTTTATTAAAATTAGTTCCTCATGCATCATTTAATGTAAAGTACGTAGTTGCTACACTACCTAAAATAGTTTGGTTAGTACGTGTTACGTTCGATAACGGCCACAAGAGACGGAACGCGTCGTAACTCCAAAGTTAATTCAACAAAGTGCAAGGCGTCATAGTAACGACTTAAACAACTGTACATATTATACAGATAATAACGAAAGATAAATAAATTACAGTTCAAGATAATCAGAAAATTATAAATATAATTTTCTTAAGATACAACATCATTACAAATGTTTCTATCAAAAAGGGTTCATCCGTAGGCAATTGGATCCGTTTGTTGATGTGAGAAGATTGCTGAGTAGCTATCAAAAACTATACTTATAAAGCAGAACCTTAGTCGACGATATGGGATGGTTTTAACCGCTCGTAGCCACTAAGGCAAGAAAGGGAGGAGCTCCGATCCACTTTATGTGTTCAGGACCGACAGAAATCACCTTTAGGAAGTTCAAGGGCAATCACCTTCTGAAAAATTTTTCCTCCAAGGCACTTGCCAATCTGGTGACGAGCCAGAAGACCAAGACTTGAAGGCGACTAAAGCATTGAGTTGCATTCGTCCTTCAAACGGTTAATCTGAAAGCTAGTGACGTTTAAGTTGTGATGGAAGAGCCAAAAGAGATTCCTGATTAGTCTAGATATATGTACTTCAAATTTAATTGTGGAATACCTGAATCTCAAAAAATGGATCAATTAGCTTCTGACTTGAGTAATGATGACCGTTGGTATGGCTACTGCAAAACCTGTAAGATGCAGTCTTGTTCTAGTTCTAAAAGGTTATTTAATAATGTATTGAAATTCACACATGAATGAAAATTGGATATCTTAAAGAAACCTATAGGAAAATTCAAACGTTTGCTCGAAGCAGTTAACTGGGTCTGTTTTAATGCTTGCAGAGCAGAATCAGTACTATGCAGTAGAAATAAAATGTGTTAGGTTGAGGTTTTGGTTAGAATAGCAGTGAAAAGTTTGCAAGACTACATTTATTCTTATCTCCGATGGAGAAATAAGCGGAGTTCACTAAGGACAAAATCTGATTTTTCGTAATGGAAAACTTGGGGTTTTGTTTATTTCGGAACAAATGCTGAAAATAAATCTTAAATCATATTCAAATTTCATTAGGCCAACAATTTTGTTACTTTAATAATGAGGTTCATATTTTACTTTGCGAAAGTTGAATTTTATTGATGAAGATTTTTTTCTGTAAAGAATATATTAAGTAAATAGCGCGTAGGATGCCCTATTTCTTCAATAAATCGTTCAGAACTGGGGTGATTTTGTGAGTTTTACTCGATAACTTTAGTGCAAGCAAAAGAATTAACCAATATTTTTTTCGTAAAAATCACTGAATGATGGGTATTATCAATTCTTCTTGAAAGGTTTTGTAACCAGAATAGTGATCTCTGGGGCTTTCTAAACAGCTGTACTCTTAATGATCAAGTGATTTTCTCTATATTTTTTATTGAAACTAATGAAACTGGAGTGGACTGCTTTCTACTAGGGGTAGAAACACGATCAAGGGTTATTTCAAACTGTTTTGTTGAGTAATTTTTCATAATTACAATCTTGCATTACAATCCTGCGTTTCACTGATGTACGATAAATTCAAGGAAACATATTGTTCTAGATAGCCAAAAATTTAACACAGACATTTTAGGAGATTTATTGAGGTACTTAAATGATTTTTTGACAAGTGTTATTTAAATTTTGAATTGTTTATCATTCAGTACAATCAATGCCTCTTTTGTTTAAATTGAAAATATATACTGGCTATATTAGAGCTTATTAATGTTCAAAAATACTCAATGCGGGATTTTCCGTTTTGTGTTGACAAGACAGTGCAACCAGTGATTCATATTTTAGCAGAGAAATGAGAAGTAGAATGTCCTGAAAACAAAAAGATTAATAAAAATTAGTAAGATTCATCTTGTTACCATATATTTTTTCAAGATTTTAGTAAAATAAGATCGTTTATTGAATTTCTTTTCGTGTTAGTGATGGTCCTTCATGATACAATATGTTGACCTTAGGTCACTCAGATCGATCTTTTAAATGCTATTTCTTAAATTTCATGACTACGTTTTATTGCTCTTCATAAGTAGTTTCATTGATGCTGCCAAAGCAATAAACTGGAACAAACTGGAAATTCGAGCAAAACAAAATGATCAAATAAGCCAATCTACTGTTGCAGTAGCATTTGTAGTGAAATATCTGAGTTATGCATGGTTCCAGAAAAATCCATTGTTACCGCTAAGATTAAAATGGCACCATGGCTTTTTTTGTAAGTACACACTTAAAATAATTGTTAATGAAGTCATAAAACAAGAGCAACACATTGTAAATTTTCTTCTTGTAAAAAATCAGATTTAATTCAATGGTTCAAATGGAGATATTTTCATTAGAATACTTTCATGAAAGCTGAATTCATCGCTGAACGTTTGCATGCTAAGTTTCTTTTTGAGAGAAACCATCCTATATCATTTTAGAATCCCATTATTTTGCTCCTCGCTTACTACATAGTACATTCGTGGTGTTAGTTTTCTAGGAATATTAAAGAGTTCTTTTGAAGAGATGTGAACATAAAAAGATTACGTTTCTTTTCTGTATTTTGGGCAGAAATATGCAATTCCCAATAGCATAAACAAGTGCAAAATTGTTTTCTGCAAGTAAATAAACTTCGTTTTGGGAATCATTCCTGCATCGAAAGCAACAGCAGCAACACTATGCAATGCGCAATTTCTCGTAAATTTTCCATATAAGCAGGCGTGAGTTCAGCAGGTTCATTCTCAACATAAGGAACATATTTTCTGCTATTCTGCTTCCTTCCGCAATTATATATAAAATAAACTTACTGCCTAATGTCGACAAAAAATGCGACCAATGAGGATTTCTTAACAACTCTTAAACCCCACAACATCGCTACCGAGGTCTATGAATCATTAAATACATACCCATTATACACTTTTTTAATTTTCTTGCATAAAACATGTGCTACCAGATGTTAAACTACTGTTGGTGAGAAAATTAAGAAAAAAATGGTGTCATTTCTTATTTTCATGATAAGAAAACATTAGGTATGATCCCTTATACCGCTGGATGTCAATCGTTCTAGCATTGGGTGATGTGTGAGTTAGTAGTTGTTTAATCGTTAAATCTAATGCTTTCACGGTGCAGTGTTAGGGAATAATCAATTATCAGTCATAAATGATTACAAAGGAAACTTTAATTCACAGACAAATTCTTTTCATATTATTGGCAATCCTATGAATTTTTTCATTACGTATTCTGAACTTTGCGTTCTTCCTAAATAATATCAACTGCATTTTGTAAGCGAAAATTCGGAAGTTCATATTTTTCCATAAATATAAATACATTGGACTATTACTCTTTTATAGCACTACCTGCAATGCTGTCGTCATGTCGTATTTTATCCATAAAACCTTTTCAAGTAGAAATCTGACTGATATGACAAAATATTTTGACGAAAAAAAGCAACTTGTTAGAGGGTTTTTATGATGTCAGCATAGGTGGTTGATATGCATAGATTCTGCTTCAGAGCAATTTAAATTTCCTTTCATGAATCTATTTATATATTCTTGATGATGCATAAATAAATAAAAGGAAAACACGTTTTTTGCAATAAATGAAATTGATATATTGTCAACGAATCTTCAGTAAAATAACTCAAGCACACGAATAGGTAAACATTTTCATATGTTAAATTAAATTTTTGCAGTTTCACATTTTTAACAACTGCAAATTTGGCAAAAATGTTGCTTAGTGTGCTCAAAGTTCAGCTCTAGCTGATACTCACAGTCACATGCGATAGGCTGGACTTGGTGATGTCTGCGTTAATGCTAGGCTCTTCGTGAATGATTTCCACTTTGTTCGAATACTTTATAAACATTTAGAAAATCGGCCTCTTGGATTCAATAATTGCCTCTCTCCGAAATTTTAAATATATTCCATGTAATGTTGGCATGTGAGTCGTTCATCCTTATTCGTGGAAAAGAGACATAAACGACAAAATAGATCGAAATGTCATTGGAATTGTATTAAATTTAATTATTTTGCAAGGATCTCATGCAAATGGTGATGATATCTCATAATTATTATCACTAAATTAAGTGTAACTGCTTTTTGCTGAGGTCTCCAAATTAATGAATGGTTATCAGAATGAACGCATCGAAATGTTCGTCTCTTTCACAGTTTTCTGAGAAAAAATATTTCTTTTTTGACTATATGTAAACTAGTATCATTTCACGTTATTTAGGGGGTATATAAAAATAATAGCCTTGTCCAAAGATCTGGTCAATACTTTGGTCAGAAATTCCACGTTGGAATCTGCATTCATCATTAGCTCCCAGTTGAAAGGGTAAAGTCACCTCACTGAACATGGAATATAGTTCGTAAGTTCTGACATTTGGAAAATGTGTTTGGAGTATTTTGTCCGCAAGGTGTAATTCGGCTTATCAAGCAAGTTTCTGATTCGGTGTCATCTGAATACATTCAACAAATTAATCGTTCCCGAAATTCATAAAACAAAACGATTCAAAATAAGCCCACATTGAAGTAGAAAACATTTTGCATCAGAAAATTAATTTAGAAGAACCGTTAGAAAATTGTCTATGCTTTCAGCAGTTTACTCATTCCATACCATGAATTAAACACGTCAGTTAGCAGATGACATACGTCAGTCATTGCGCAACTGCATTCGTGTGCTTGAGGATTTTTGTACTTATATGTTATATATGAACTGGAGTAGGGGCGCTTAAAATTATTTGGGTTTCAAACGTTAAATCGTCTACGATGTCTATTCAAGCACTAATGCATTCCCAACAATCACTGCTGCCTAATCCACAGAGAGTCGAATACAATAAGTTGAAGTAACGAAACTGGCAACTCTAGTCCCCATTGCCCATTTAAAAGCGGATTACGCAACTCAAAACCTCCGTTTCGAAAACGTTTCACTTCCCTCAGAGTTTTTACATTGAAAAAACATACTTTAAAGTTAATGTGGGTCTGTTAAAAAGTAACGGGATAAACCCCACCTTAGGAATTTCCTTGGTCCCTTGGTTCATTTTTGGAGTTACTAACACTATTCAGAAAACAAAAATGGGCCTAACTTAGACTTCTATTTGAAAAAATCTTGAGATTAATCGAAATTAAGGTCAAATCGACAAATAAAGTTGATTTTAGCAACACAAGATCCAGTAAAGGAACGATTTAGGACTGAAGAAGACAGCGAATTTCAGCAAACATAATTTGAAGGGCTTTTGTCAGTGGTGGTGAGATTGGTTATTTCTACTAGATCAATAGAATTTAGTGGTAATTCGAATAAGTTTCATTTGTTAATAACATTCCTACCGTGATCAATGACAGCTGATAGGCTGTTGTGAAGATTCCCATGAGTCGAGGGAGCTAGATGTTGGTTAATCTTGGTAGGGATAATCACATGGGACTAGCTGGCTATCCCCCAGATGAAGTAGTAGGGTCACCTCCGATCACCAATTTGTAACTGACTGGTAACTCACAGGTCATATCAGACGCAGATCAGACACCCATTTGAGGGAAAGGGAATGCTCTTAGGTGCGTATGTTTTTGGTAGAAAAACTAAGTACATGGCTCAAACTCGGGTTTGGAAGAGGTGAGATTTCATTAATTTAGCTGATGATGAGGATCGCGAATTAACGAGGTCACCACCATCAATATTCTTCTTCTTTAGCTATTGTACTTATTCTGGATAGTCGTTGGTAAGAGACTAGAGTTTATAGATGCATCCGCGACTTAGAATATAACCCCATTTCACTCACAAACCTTTTACGCTTTTAGTAAGAAAAACTCTATTTTCAAACTGACATCGCAATAATGATATTGTATTCTTAAAATATGTCTGCAGCAGTCGATACTAGTAAACTATAGATCAAATTTTGTGATTTTAAAATCAGGCTTAACAAATATCTTTTGCCTGAGCTCATTTAAAAATAAAATAGTCCCTTTCGTGCATTAAAATGGCGGAATCCTTTTCGATTTTGTGAATACTAAACCAACTGGCTTCTTCTTATCAAAGTTAAAAGGTGGTGGAGGCTTAAATATTGTCTGATTTTCAAGTACCGAGGTTGACGATTCAAGTAAATCGTGTTGGTGGAGTAGAATTAAAGGCATTTTTTGATTAGGCGCTTAATATTTTGTGTTGTAAACGACTTGAAAAAAATTAGCCCAGGCTGTTGGGTTCTAAACTTTTTATTATGATGTCTGACTAATTAGCAGAAGAAAATTCAAGCTGTAGTACCCAGACTCCAATCGCAAACGTTTATGGATACAGAGGTTGGACAAAATAGTGAAAGCACTTAAAACGTTGGCATTGAAAACTTTGAACATGTTATTACATATCCTTTTTGCTTTACTTTTATTTTACATACCTATTTAAATTAAATTTTACAGATATTAAAAATAGGATATAACCTCACTAACATGCGAGACCTCTCGAACCCTCAAAAATGTCAAATTGTTGGTATTTATTTGAGAGACACCAGTGTAACACAAACTGCCCTAGTTGTTGGCGATTCAAAGTGTTCTAACTCAAAATTAATGACAGCCACCTTTGAAAGAGTAGACAAACCTCCCCAGCTAAGCACATTTCCAGCCGAAAGTTGAAAGTATCTAAGAGAGACTGTCAGACTCTAAACCGAGTTGTTTGAAAGGATTTCATGACCGCAGCTCCTAAAATCACTGAACAGTTTCCACGTAACATGGAGCTGCACACGGGAGCTGGATTCTACGAAATTGCTGCAATAAGAAAAAAACTCTACTCTAAAAGACAATTTGTTTAAAGCGTTTTGAATGCTGGAGTAGAAACCCTCGGAATTGGCCTCATCTGACCACCAAAATCCCTACAATACCTCGAACTAATTATTGTGGCCTATTTATGGTCGAGTTTAGGAATTCAAATGAGAAATCAACTAGCGCCCCCGCCACAGTCTTTAATAGAACTGTGGACTGTTTTAACCAAAAAAAGCTAAAACTAATTTAGAAATAAATGTCAGGTTGCATGAATCAATATTTGGGCGAATCAAGGCCGTGATTTCCGCAAAGGTTGGACCTACAGCATCCTAAATATATTTTGTTGATTATTTGCAGGAGTTTACAATATTTTGTCCAGTCGCGTTATATATATCAAGCCTTCTTAAAAGCAGTAAAGAGCGTTTTAATCCAATGTTGAAAACGGAATTCCTTCTGACTGCCTTTTATTAGAGTATATTATCTTAGTAATTTGAAGGTCTTTATTGCCTGCCATCATTATGGATGACCTTCGAGGGGTTTCTCGATGTCCGAGCACAATTAGAATATTTACCAACCTGCGGCGATCAGGATCTCCTTATTTGGATCGTTAGTAATAAACATCATCTTGTATTAACCTATTCCTCATTAGCCATCGTGATTGCTTCTTTGATTCTCATGGAGAGGTGTTTCGCATTTTATGAATTGCTTTACAACAGTTACGATAGGACCACTTTTTCTCTAAAATTTTAGAGCTTTTTCTAGTATAAAAGTGAATTGAATTCACTTCAAAGAATACCTCTTTCAAAAATAAGCGGATACAAAGTCAGAAATCAAATTGAAAGTATGGGATAATGATAATTACTAGACTAAGTGTTCAGATGATGTATAGAGTGTAAACATGATTAATAAATTATCTTTATTTTTATATAACGCCAAAAGCCTTTTCTAATCACTGTTGCATTTTTTTCAAAATTAAAAATCAGAGCAGTCGACTACTAGGAAATAACCTCTTTTATTTATTAAAACCAGAGCATAAATCATAAATTTGAAACTCTTTCTGATAATATTAATATAAAAGTGAGCTTGGCAGGTTCTGAAACAACGAATATCAAAACTATGTCACTCTATTTTATGAGTATAGGTTAGAGTTAAACTCACAAAACAGGAATCCATCCCAATCAGGCCGGCGGTCATCCAAATTCAATGTTTAGCTATGCTAACGTTATCGCCAGGACAGATAACCTGCCCTGTAAGAAATTAGAAGTCCCATTTCCAAAGGAAGAGGAAGAGTCGTCCGTGCCTTTGACAGAACTAAGAACGAGGCTATTAGGGCCTGACAATGCTTGAATTCTTATATCCAGATTGCGTATTCTAAGTGCTATCTCATATGCGCATGAATGCACACGTAGAAGTTGTACTGGAATTGAATAGGTCAGGTGCCAAGCTGGCGTTGGACAGAGTTAAGGGTCTCTCTTTATACAGGATAATGTTGAAGCAGTGTCAATGACAAGAGTTTAACATTGCAGAGTTACCACTGATTTGGCCTGTTGTCACCCTCAAGAAACAAATGTAAATTTATATTTTTTATGAAACACCTATAGTCTGATTAAATTAAATTAAATTAACTTTTCGTTTGGAAAAGTTGGTGCTTTTTAAGCAAGAATCCTCGATTTGCCATCCCAATTCTAATGCCTGTTACTTTTTTTCATACAATTGTATGGCATGACGCATCCACTTGTCCATCCCCATTCGAGAACGTTAACCTCTTACAAATAATGAAAATTAATCTCGTGATTAGCTTGGATAAAGACCTAGCTAAGAAGAATAGTTATCAGGTCAGAAGTAGATGATTCCAATTTGCTATGCATAGAAAACACATGACGCAATTCACCAGTTCCATGATCAGGTAGTATTGTATGATCATAGATTAGCTAAGATCCTTAAGAAAAGCTAAGCATTTACAGGTTTGATTGCAGCACTTCATTTCTTGTTTGTCACACTTTTCTCACTGCATTTGGTTTGGTCCTACACATTCAACTAATAGAAATTAAGTTTATGGTATGGAGATAAATACTTCATTTAGACTATCAGCTTATCTACTGAGGATAACTTTTGATTCGTTGAATGCGAAAAGTCCTAACGAATATATTGCCATGACTGTTTAGTGTTTAAGTAAGCCCTGATGGTTGAGTGAGGAATCAGAGTGTTGCATAAAGAAAGCCAAGTTGGAAGCCCAAATCGTGGAGTGTTAATTGCGAAAGTATGCAGTAAAACAGGATGTTGATCCCGTTTACAGTGGTACAAGAAGCTTTACGCCATATCCTTGGCAGAAAGAAGCACTAAACAATTTCGCATTACACTTGATGATTTTAGAAAGGAAATTGAACGGAAATCCCACAATATTGAGTGTCTCGTCGGTTGCTGCCGTAAAAATATTTAGGGTAAGACGAAAAATCATTGCAGACTGAGGGAACACAAAATCACCAAACCATCCACAGACTCAACAACACTTGTTTATGCAACTGCGTTTGCAATTATGCAAGATCTCCTTCAGGGTTTGCATTAAATCAGTAATAGTTTTGTAGATTTAATTAGATGAATTGATGGTGACTGCGCTACTGCATATTTCAGTTAAATTTGACGGTCTCGACCAACAAACAATCACTCTGCGAAGAAAAACCAAACACTGTTGCGCTTCCGAAATAAGGCTAGATGTCCAGCTCTAAAGCTAACTAAATCGCAAATGAGAATGTACATTCAAACATACCGTGATGATATCTCTTTCAGTTACTTTAATGGTGCAAATGGATTGCAACTCTGCGAAAATGAGTCCAGAGCACTCTTCATCCCAAAAATATGTTTGGGTTCTTGAGTTGAAACCTCATTGCGTTAATATTGTATTCCTTAAGCAATTTTAACAGCTCGTATGGTCTACATTTCGAAATATTTTGGCACAGGTCTATCAACCGATACGTGGAAAATAACAAGTGGACTTCATTCTTGCGTAATATACATTTACAAGGGCTGATTGCGAGTAGAGCAAGAGGCAGTAGCACAATCACAATTAAACGGAATTAACCTTAGAGCATTTAAATAAGAAATCTGCTGGTTGCATGATTTGGAATAATACTTTTTATTTTCCCACAACAGGTATGAAGCCAGTGAGCAAATTAAAAAATCATTATAAGCACTAAATATGCAACACTTTTCAACCTTATCAACTTCGAAGGTTAGAAATCCTAACAAGCGTTCTGATAGATAGACCAGCAGCCTCACATTTCAAATAGCCAAATGCCACTCATGTCGGGCAATGGTAACAAAATTACTTCAAAGGAAGGTTCATAGCTTGCAAGCTTCATTTTTCGAAACTGAAAATCTTTGTTTAAAAATTGCGGTGGTGAGCATCCCACAAGGTGAGTGAATTTTCTGGGGCTAATGCAGACTGCAGAAAGCACTTGTTTTCTACGCATTGTTCATTGACAAACGTTATTGATTTATTTTAATTTCCTCATTTTATAGGTTTCATGAGAAATTTGAGGTGAATTTTATTGGAAATGCCTTAGGTTCTTTTCAAAACGCCTATAAGTTGAGTTATTCGAAGAAAATGAGAATAAATGTTAAATACAGCAGAATTGTTGAATTTGTCCTGGTATTTTCTGCAAATGGGAATTCAGTGGTATTAAATGATACCATCTAACCTCTTCAAATATTGCCCAGTTTTCAATACTTGAAGTGAACAGATATGTAAAAAATTGAATTGATGTTAAGGCAGTCTTCGCTTTCTTCCTCTTCTCCGATCAACCGTCGTTTTACAAGAAATGACATAAAATGCACTGTTACTCTGCCTATTTTCCTTTATTGTATGATCAGTGAGAAGAATCAGGCATATTTTGAACATCTCTAAATAAGACTATTTGCATAAGATTTATGAAACATTACCCACTTGCCAAATTTCATCTAAGAAATTTTCTTCTAGAGTAAATGTGTCTGATCAATAAATGCAGATAGAAAACCAGATGACAAAAGTGAATACTGCCAGTCTTGAGAGGCAGTGAATATGGAATACTTTGGGATCATAAAGTTCTTTACATTTTTTTGTCAAAATTAGAGCGGAAATAGAGATTGGACTTTTTATGTGAAAGATTGTATAGCCCTTTTAACTTTTGTTCTAAATAGTCAAGGTCTTAACTTACAGAAAATGGGTGTTCAACATCATTTCTAGTTTCTCAGGCAGTCAAAATCAAGAAGACGATAATGTTCTTGTGAGCATTCCTTTCTAAATATTGTTCAAGGATATGATAATTATGAATACCCCTTACGTTTGTTTGCTATCTCCAACTTATTCCGATTCAACAGTCTTTAGAAACCAATCTGTATAACTATTACATTGAGTGATCAATTTATGCTACTGAAAGTTATTTCAGCGTATTGTAAAAAAGCTTCAATATTACATGATATTGATTGGTTGAACAACTTTTCCGACTCAAAGTAGCATATATTCATCCTTAACCAGACTATATATATAATGAATCATTTTGA
>JAUOZQ010001176.1:0-17022 GCA_030710315.1 Anomotaenia brevis
CGAGCAATGTCATCTCTCACATGTACGAGATAACAGCAATCAACAGCCTCAGCCTCAGCCTCTTCAGGCACGGATTGTGCCACCCTATGTGGCCGATAAATTTACCAATAAATTTACCAACCTGATCAGCATCATAATTCAACTGTTACTGACAGAGACACTAGAAGGCTAGAAACAGCTGCTCGTCATCTCGTAGAAGCAGATTTTGGCATAGTTCACTTCCTTAAATTTCGTCCTCATGTCGCAAGCATCTGTTGCTAGAAAGACATTTTCTCCTTATCAGTTTGGTGATTTGAAACATAATGAAATTCGCCTTTGTTTAAATGCGCAGATATGTGACCTCACTCTCTCGAATAACCAGTTTAGGTGATCAGATATTGGCCAGCTGCAGCGTTGGCCAATGAATCGCTAGTATGATTTGATTGGCCTGGAGGAAACTATAAAAAGCCAAACGGACTACACATATCTCATTTTCCTACTCCATTCATTCACACCCAGTTATTTTGAAGATGCGTTCGCAAGAACATGAACAATGGGAAGATTATTTTACGCCAGGAGCGGAAGAAGACGTGGCCACGGTTGAGGAGCAGCTGGAGCAATTTGCGGAGTTTCTGCGACACCTCATCTCGAGCCATCCTATGTTCGAAGAAACACAGGAGCTGGCCAACAGGCTCAACATACCCGATTTCATGACGCTAGTCATGGAATTGTGGTTGATCAATTACCACCAGTTAAGGGTTGATAGAATGTTGCAGCAGCAGCAGCGAGATGTGTCTTCGACTACTCCGCCATCTCCTTCTCCTCCGCCACCCTCTTCCGACAGCGAAGATCTGTAGTGGAGCCTTCCTTCTGATTCTTAAAATACAACACAATCTGGTTTATTATGCCTGTTTGTTCGATCCCATCGTGACATACTAGGTTTCACCAGTGTTCAGTTCATCTAAGTAGGGGCCAGTAATAATTCTAAACTTCAAGGAGTCTCGGTTTTAAGGCCGACGACGACGACGCGACGACAGAAAACAGAAATTCTTAATCGCGTCGCAAACCAAGAAATATGCTTTTTGAAAGTGTACCCACATTTGATTGAATAGGAGATTCAGTAAATATGGGAATTTGAGGATGGAATTTAAACAGCCTGCATGGAGAACTAAACTGGATAGAACAAGTTTTAAAGCGGAAACTACATTTAAGAGGCTATAAGTGGGCGATACCTCTACTTTGATACCTCTACTAGAGATAGCTGCAAATAGAACGCATTTTACGTCCCATCCCTAAAGGCATTTGGTAAGTCGAGAACGCTATTCATGCGAAGTTTCTGCTCCATAGCAGTTATGTGGATTCATTGATACCACGGTTGTCAACTTACTAGAACAGGACATGCCATGCCGTTATTTGGGCTGCAGTTACGCAAACGTGCTCGCGATATGGCTTCAATAACTCCATTTCGCATAAGGCATAAGACAGTAAGTTAGAGAAAAATTGTCCTCAGGTCACTTACATCCATTGCTATAAAGACGGTTTCCGCCGGCATTATAATTAATTACCCAACACAATTAATAATTACTTCCCCTATCCTGAGGATATTGTGTTTCGAGGCAGGGGTAGGGGTTTGATAAAATCACCTAAGAGTGTGACGAACTACTCATCTATTTCAGCTAGATGGACCCCAGAAACGAACGATTACTGGGTCACAGCTTCGAGGTGAGTCATTCTGAGCAATTATCAATAACAAGAATGAATTTTCATGGGATGATCAGATAATA
Source organism: Anomotaenia brevis (assembly GCA_030710315.1). Taxonomy (NCBI): domain Eukaryota; kingdom Metazoa; phylum Platyhelminthes; class Cestoda; order Cyclophyllidea; family Dilepididae; genus Anomotaenia; species Anomotaenia brevis. Next base: position 1,764 of record JAUOZQ010001176.1, read on the forward strand.
TCGCACTTTGCGTAATAAAAAATCCTACCTATATACGTTTCGCAAATAAATGACATCGGTGGGAGGTCCTAGAACTGAGTTCGCCATGCAGTGAAATTGTTTTTCATGCTCAGTGATGACTCATTATCTTGGCGTGCTTAGGCAACCTCATTCTCGGGAGGGGGGTCCTTCATTACAAAATGCCCACATTTGTTGTCCAGGTAATTGAGTTTCAATTGACCTATTGGTGGTTGTAATGAATACTGAACACTTTGAAATTACCGTCGTGTTCATGGGATTGGTAAGTGTCACGAATGAGCTGACAACTGAGAGATGTAGCGGAGAGGAGGGTGAATGAAGGGGATTGAATAGCTTTTGCTCACGATGATTGGGGTTCGGTGGCAGGTGGCAACAGCATTCAGAAATTGGTTGCCATGCGTCTGGTAGAGCCCAGCAACGAGCCTGTCCTCCTATCTTCTTCAACAGGAGAATTGGGAAGAGCTCTATTGTGTGTCTGGCGGATTTAGCGGAAGCTGATTCACCACCATTCATTTTACTAATTCATGTCCCATTAATTCAATATCCCATTGAAACCCACGATGGCTTGACAACTGACAGATTTTCAATGTCGGACATTTGAAATTTACAAACCTGTACCTCGAAATGACAATCATTTCTCATTCCTTTATGATTGTGCTTGGGATTTCGAGCCCTAATCAATGGATTAACTAGTTCACATATACCACTTCACCAAAATTTGCCTATAGACGTGATTCGAAACTTGAACATACCACTAAGTATTCTTTAGCACGAATGTTTTAAACGCTTTTCCTACTTAAATTGTTTTAGTTACATCGTGTATTTTTAAAGCCACATTGCACAATTGGTAAAGCCATTGGGGTGTTGTCGAAAATATATTTGCTCAATCGGAACCACCAAAGTATTTCGTGACATATCACATTTTAGTAATTTGCTAACGGTGTCTTGGCGTAACCCACAGAAAATCAAATCGACTCCTTGAAGACTTCGAAATCTCCAAAAGTCCATCTTGACAAATGTGTAGTATTTGACAGACTAACAAACCGCGTCAATGGTACTCGAATTACTCGAGTCGCTTTCGCTTTTGGTTCGCAAATCGACTAATTGTGGAGTTGAAATTGACATTTTAAATATTGCCGAAAAGAGGTGCCTCTTTTATTTGAATTGGCTAAAACTGAAGTTACGCTTACAACAAGTGATCGAGTTGAATACACACGCCTTTTACCTTCTGATTCTTTTTCGTATTGTTTTTGTAGAAACACTTTATTACATCTGGCTCATTTGCAGGACACCTAAATTACTACTGTTCAAATTGCTGGCATTATCTTTTTACATGAATGATGAAGAGGTTGTTTTTGTTTGTGAATCCGATTAGCAGGAGCACAAATTGATATCGTATATATTTTGGAAGACCACGCCATGCACGACGTGGTAACAACTAATGTTGATCCACTCAGCATAACTCATCTGCGGTCATTTCTGGGGGGAATATTGCAGTAAAGGCACCTTTTACTAATTACTAATGTATTAAATGGCAAATGCTAATGTCTCAGAAGCATGTCGAATTAGCTTATCTAGGTTTCCTTTGTAAAATAGCTATTCAACTACTTTTATAAATGCTAGTATGTACGTTATCCGATTTTGCGATTTCCATGCGCTTCACCAGTTAGGTTGTGTTTCCTCCGCACATTGGGACTTCTGAAATGTTTTAATTCACAAATTGTCCTTCATTTAAAAGACAGGTTAATGATTAAAATTTCAACACAAGTGAGCTAATGGCCCTTTGTGAAAACTGCTTAAAGGCCATGTTAATTTCTAAAGGTCTCAGTTAAACAGAAGAAACACTAGTGGTTCCACCCTCTTGGCAATATAATGTCAACTTTGCGTTTTCCTTGAAAGAGGTTTTGTCACAAACAGGGGTAAACTTTCGACAAAAATGCTTTAATTTGCGATGCGACTTTGGCCTTTAATCATTATTTAGCTTTTTTCTTTGCTTTCGGATGTTAAGAAGATATTCCTCAAAGATCATATTATTCGGACCTGATCATATTTGCGCCTAATCAAATAGATGGAAAGCCCAATAGCGATAAAAAAGCAGAAAACGAGTATGTCAAGGTTGGATCGCAATCAGGCAGAATTGACCCAATGGCGGTAATACTAAAGTAGGAGAAGTCTCGATTTGGGTAAAATCGATAAATGACCTTCCTCCCCCCGAAGCAGCCAATGACCCACCCTCCGACCCAATGACTCATCGCGATCGTGTGATCCGAGCCTACTTTGGCTGTTTGTGGTTGGGGCAAATATTGCTGAAGTGGTGAGGTATGCATCAACCCTACTGAGTAAGCTCTTTCTCGCCAACTCCTCTTCCTTGCACTGTCTTGAAGAAGCAATGTTTGTAATTTGCGAAGGAGTGGATGGGTGGATGGGTGAATGGGTGGGTGGGTTGCAGGAAAGCCCGGTTAGCAGCGTTGGTGGGGCGGTCAATTGAAATCAATAAGCCCATCAGTCTAGGAATAACAAAATGACCTAGGCAAGCATTGGGGTCCTTAATTACAAAAATCAATAATGCGGTTTGGTAATGTAGAAATCGAAATGAGCATTCATAAAAGAATTATTGCTAACGCAATAAATAATTGAGTGCAAAATTATCTGATTCAAAAACATCAAACAACAGCAACAATATCATCTTCATATAAGAGAGGCTAAGGTAGATTGATTTAGGATTTCAGGAACTCTGCTTTCAAACAGGAAAACAGTTTTATTTTTTGCATTTTTACCACACTGCAAATGAGTTAACAGCTTTAGGGAATTTAACCACATTGCGACACAAAACAGCCAAATCTTGAGATTTAGGAGCCAAATTATATCCGCTACTTACAATTACCCAACTGTATGTCTTTGTCTAATTAACGAGAGAACAAAACATCGTCAGTCTCAAAGAAGGATTTAAAGTTCAGGTAGGATGAGATAAAAATCTTGATACAAGAGAGAGGATTTGTGTACATAGAGGTCGTCAAAGAAATACCCTAACTGGGAATTCTTCAAGTATTCGAAAAAATGCTTTGTTTGGATTAAGAATATAAAGCTGAAAATTGGGAAGGTATAGGAATCCAAAGAGGCGTCTTCGTTTTTGCTTGTTATAGTTTACAGAAGCAGAAGAGCAAAATAGATTCAGAGGCGACATGGTGATGAGTCAAAAATGCAATAAAACCCATTCCAGTTCAATAGAAAATTTAATCTTAAGCATATAAGAGATTCATATTTAATTAAGCATGGAATATGTGTAATAGAGTTTATTCCCAAATTTAAGTTCTTTAACTATCCACTGAAAGTGACAATACTTTCAGAAAATTTATTTTAGAGTTTCACGAGTGCTTACACTTATTTTTAATTCTAGAAATAATTAGATAAATTAGTTAATAATACGAAAGTAACTAGTTCTATCGATCAATAATAAGATGTGGCATTTTAAATTATCCGTCTGGAAGAAGCGGCGCCCCGAGCGTTTAATAATTTAAATACAATTAAATTACCCAAAAGTATGTTAATGACCAAGAAAGGCAGATATGAGGAAATCGTTGCATGAGTAAATCAAAATTCGTCTAGAAAGTAAGATCAAACAAGCCACCAGTATTGTAATTATCGAAGGAGAGACGTATCTAGTGATAGGCGTTAGTGCAACAATGAGATGGCCGAGGTAATTCACAATCCATGAAAGTGCTACAGCTGCCGAGGAACTGAGGTGAAGGTTTAAGCTGAAGTGCGATTATCCTCCAAGTATGTGTCCTACTGCAGGTAGGGTGAGGAGTTCCGCATACACCATAGTGTCACTACTTTACATGCATAAATAAATGCTACAAGTTTGTTCTGTTTTTACGCAACATTAAAAAACTTCAATTGCGCTTCACGATGCCTACTCGATGCTGTTTCCAGTTGAGCCAAGTTTGACCGCGAGGACTGACTTGCGTGATTATTAAGTAGGTAATTAGATATCCTCTCCATTTTTAGAATAAATAAACACGAATTTCATTTCAACAAATTCATCTTAAGCAGCTCCAGGGAAACGCTTCCTTCATTAAAGACGATGCATTTTGCCACACAGTTGACATATTTGGACAGGTTTAATATGGGTTGCCCCAAGTATAAATCATTCCGTGAGAAGAGAAGCGGTCATGCTTGTGATTGGCTGTTGGGTAGTTCGTGTTCTCCTTTGTACATCCTATGTCGCTTTTACCCCAACTAGTGCTCAAAACGTCTACCAGAGCGCTCGTCTTCAGTAGAGTCGGAGTGTTGAAGTCCTTTTTTTAAAACATCGGTTCCAGGTAGAAATTCGATGGGATTTTTCAGCAGCACACACACTATTACGTATCATTCGACCTTTTCAAATGGTTCTTCAAATTGCCATTTTCCCCAATGCACTTAACTGGCGAGCGCCTTCATCAGCCTTGTTTTATATTTCAATCTATGGCGGGAACTGCCCCCAAACAAAGGCATTTGGATTGTTATGTTATGGGTGTAGATATCTCAGTTTCTTCACGAATACCACAGTTTGAATTGATTGCTGATTATCCTCAGTCCTTAGGAGAAAGGAAGAAGTTGAGAGATACACCTTTGGCTAAATGAAACAGATTGTGAAATTGGAAAAATACTTAAAACAAACACGAAATGCATGCCAAAGATTATCTAATAATTTCAATTATTCAGATGTTCGAGCCTACTGCACTTGAGAAGTAGCAAATGCGAAATAATGTCTCCAAAAATTCACGAATCGCCGCCACTTGCGCAAACGAGTTAACAACTTAGGAGGAATTTAACCACATTGCGACAGACAAGCAACCAAATCTTGAGGCTTAGGATCCAAATTAAATCTGCTGCTTACAACTGCCAAATTGTATAAATTTTGATAATAAAAGAGAGGACAAATCATTGTCAGTCTCAAAGACGGATTGAAAGTCTAGGTAGAGTAAGACAATCTTACTACTTTGAATTGTAGTAAGATTTTTTTGTTTTTCTACTCACCCATTGCATTGTATTTACAATAAAATTGCTCTCTTTCGCACAACAAGCACTGGTAGGGCTTAAAATCAGCATAGAGATAAGCGTGGCACTCGAGATTTTTGCGCTGCGTGTAGCGCGTGTGACACTCGTTGCATTGGTACAATCCATGTTTCTCATGCGTGTGCAAATCTAACTCGTTAAGGCTCCCGAACTCTTTCCCCATGAACAGATTGCATGCGAACCGTCCGCCAGCTCGTCTTTGCAATCTCGACCACCCAAGAGAAACCTACGACAGCTGACCCTCATCAGTGCCACCACCACGGGGTCCACTGCATTGCTTCGTCTTCCTCCTGGCGGAGGCAGATGGCGGTGTAGTATGCAAATGGGCAGAAAGCGTTGCCATTGCCGCCCCAGCTCCGAAGTCGCTTCCACCAATGAGCGAAACGATCGGAATTCGAAAATCGATGATCCCTTGATCGGCACTAGTACTACTCACAAAATATTTGATTTTAAATAATGAATGATCGTCAAAGAGCTCTTAAGAACCACATGTTAAAAATCATTAGATTTAGCAAGAAAAACAGTTTTATGCGAACGGATGATACCACACCAATGTACTTCCTTAAGTTCACTTGGATTTACCCACAAATCTAAACAGTAAACTGGCTAATACTTCTGACTCGGTATCACGAAATCTCGGTTTTTGAATTGTACTCACCCGTTGAGTAGTTTTGCCAACAAGAGTGAAATTTAAAGTGCATCAAATAATGTACTCAAATGGACTCAAATTAATTAGTAGGAAATGAAAGCAAGAATTGCAAAGTTCAAAGGGGCTAAGTTAAATGCCTTAATGGAGGCAGAATGAGGTGCTGCTATTTCTTTACTTCCGAAAAGTAGACAGGTGTGGGTAGAGCAGACGGTTACTTGCTTATCGCATGTATGGCATTCGGCTGGCTTGCACCTCAAGTTCACGCTTGTTGTCCCTTTGAGTTTCACGACGTGTGGTTATCCCAGCAACCAGAGTAACAATCTTAAAATTGAAAAAAATGTCCACAATAGAGTAACTCGTGACACTGACTAAATGTTAGCATTCTGCAGTTGTTATTTAAAAGTAATTTGTCTTATGAAAAATTATATTGTGATCGGTAGTGTAAATATAACAATGTCGATTTGAAATTGATATGATTTGTGAAAATTTAGGTACCCTTTGCTGCTCTAGACGTGAACAATGGCGACGCGTATGAACGGCATTTAGTTTGGAAATAATTCATTTAGCACTTTGACCTTGAGGACAATTAAGTTCAGAGGAAATCCATGTATAAGTTAGGTATTTTTTAAAAGGTTAATTATTTATAAATTCCGCGTATATTTTCTTTTACTCTAGTCCAGCAAATCTGTTCAAATCTACCACGACTCATTCTTCCCCTGTCTACGTTCATCAATTCGAACACCTATATTCAGACTTAAGCAGAATACATCAGGTTGATTCTCAGAATCGCGGCTATTTTTAATGGTCTTTGTCCTCCCTTCACCTCGAATGCTTATTAGAAATATTTTGAGAGATTTGAAGGTATTACAATTTGTTCTTCTTCTTAATTTCTACTGAATGTTCTTCCATAACAACATAAGGGTATGTGACAGGAGGCTGAATTCTGTCAGTTGTCAAGCCATCGTGGGTTTTAATGGGACATTAATGCATGAATTAGTAAAATGAATGGTGGTGAATCGGCCCCATCCAGACACTGGTGCTCTTCTCAAATCTCCTCTTGAAGAGTGGAGGACAGGCTCGTTGCTAGGCACTACCAGATGCATGTCAATGAATATGTGAATACTGTTGCTACCTGCCACCGAACCCCAATCATCGTGAGCAAAAGCTATTCAATCCCCTTCATTCACCCTCCTCTGCGCTACATCTCTCAGTTGTCAGCTCATTCGTGACACTTGCCAATCCTATGAACACGACGGTAATTCCAAAGTGTTCAGTATTCATTACAACCACCAGTGGGTCAATTGAAACTTCAATTACCTGGCGACAAAAGTGGGCATTTCTGTAATGAAGGACCCCCCTCCCGAGAATGAGGTTGCCTAAGCACGCCAAGATAATGAGTCATCACTGAGCATGAAAAACAATTTCATTGCATAGCGAGCTAAGTTCCATGACCTCCACCTAAGGACTTTCTTTGCAAAACTTCTGTATGGGGGTTTTTTATTTCGCAAAGTGCGATATTATCTGATTATCATAGAAAAATTCTTCCTTATTAATGATAATTGCTCAGAATGACTCAACTCGAAGCTGTGACCCAGTAATCGTTCGTTTCTGGGGTCCATCTAGCTGAAAAGTTGAGGTGTGCGTCACACTCTTAGGTGATTTTATCAAACCCCTACCCCTGCCTCGAAACACAATATCCTCAGGATAGGGGAAGTAATTATTAATTGTGTTGGGTAATTAATTATAATGCCGGCGGAAACCGTCTTTATAGCAATGGATGTAAGTGACCTGAGGACAATTTTTCTCGTAACTTACTGCCTTATGCGAAATGGAGTTATTGAAGCCATATCGCGAGCACGTTTGCGTAACTGCAGCCCAAATAACGGCATGGCATGTCCTGTTCTAGTAAGTTGACAACCGTGGTATCAATGAATCCACATAACTGCTATGGAGCAGAAACTTCGCATGAATAGCGTTCTCGACTTACCAAATGCCTTTAGGGATGGGACGTAAAATGCGTTCTCTTTGCAGCTATCTCTAGTAGAGGTATCAAAGTAGAGGTATCACCCACTTATAGCCTCTTAAATGTAGTTTCAGCTTTAAAACTTGTTCTATCCAGTTTAGTTCTCCATGCAGGCTGTTTAAATTCCATCCTCAAATTCCCATATTTACTGAATCTCCTATTCAATCAAATGTGGGTACACTTTCAAAAAGCATATTTCTTGGTTTGCGACGCGATTAAGAATTTCTGTTTTTGTCGTCGTCGTCGTCGGCCTTAAAACCGAGACTCCTTGAAGTTTAGAATTATTACTGGCCCCTACTTAGATGGAGCTGAACACTGGTGAAACCGGGTATGCCACGATGGGATCGAACAAACAGGCATAATAAACCAGATTGTGTTGTATTTTAAGAATCAGAAGGAAGGCTCCACTACAGATCTTCGCTGTCGGAAGAGGGTGGCGAAGGAGAAGGAGATGGCGGAGTAGTCGAAGACACATCCCGCTGCTGCTGCTGCAACATTCTATCAACCCTTAACTGGTGGTAATTTATCAACCACAATTCCATGACTAGCGTCATGAAATCGGGTATGTTGAGCCTGATTGGCCAGCTCCTGTGTTTCTTCGAACATAGGATGGCTCGAGATGAGGTGTCGTAGAAACTCCACAAATTCCTCCAGCTGCTCCTCAACCATGGCCGCGTCTTCTTCCGCTCCTGGCGTAAAATAATCTTCCCATTGTTCATGTTCTTGCGAACGCATCTTCAAAATAACTGGGTGTGAATGAATGGAGTAGGAAAATGAGATATGTGTAGTCCGTTTGGCTTTTTATAGTTTCCTCCAGCCAATCAAATCATACTAGCGATTCATTGGCCAACGCTGCAGCTGGCCAATATCTGATCACCTAAACTGGTTATTCGAGAGAGTGAGGTCACATATCTGCGCATTTAAACAAAGGCGAATTTCATTGTGTTTCAAATCACCAAACTGATATCGAGAAAATGTCTTTCTAGCAACAGATGCTTGGGACATGAGGACGAAATTTAAGAAAGTGAACTATGCCAAAATCTGCTTCTACGAGATGACGAGCAGCTGTTTCTAGCCTTCTAGTGTCTCTGTCAGTAACAGTTGAATTATGATGCTGATCAGGTTGGTAAATTTATTGGTAAATTTATCGGCCACATAGGGTGGCACAATCCGTGCCTGAAGAGGCTGAGGCTGAGGCTGTTGATTGCTGTTATCTCGCACATGTGAGAGATGACATTGCTCGGTAACTGGGATGGCTCATAGGGGCTCATAGGGCTCATTCCGATTGTAGTTGTTGAGCAAATTGCGCGCTGCCGGGACTCAAACGACTGATTCTGTGGCCATCCTGCCAGTGAATGAGAATGCTCTCCAGTCGGTGAGATATATGGTGGACTTGAGAAAGCGATGCACTCCATTCTCCCATTTACTCGAATGCATTATCAAGGAAGTAGTCCAAGGCGGACTCATAGTCCCACTTCGTCACTTTCGAAATGCTTTTAGGGATCATATTGTCACGTAAAAGCTCGTTTGAGTTGTTCATTTTCAAAAAAGGCAAGTGTTGGCGCTGGTTCAGATCGATTGTGCATTTTTAAATCCTCAAAACCTGCGTGATTGGAATTCAATACTTGGTTGTGAGGTTCATTCGCCTCACTATTTTCCATTGCTGCAGTCGAAACTTCGGAAGTTCTTACAAAACCATCAATGGAGGGTTTTCAGAGGTGATACCTATTGATTGTCTACTGTGAAATGGAGAATGGATTTTACTAATTTTCGGGGTCTTGGGTTTGAATTCAACAGGATGGAGGGTGTCCGACTTTACAAGTTACCAAATCGGGTACTCAATCGGGTACTCATCCAGGTACAAAAATGCTCAGTTTAGAGAAGAGGGCAGAAGGAAGGGTCAACTGCCGAAGATGCCGAGAGTGAGTGCTGGTAGTCTCGTCAATTTCCTTGCCTTTCGATGCCATCTTCCTTCAAAGTACTTGACGTTTACGAACTGTCCAGACGCAGTGGAGGAAAGACTGAAGTCCTTCCGTCACAATCCAATCATCTTACGTCGAAATATGTAATAAATACAGGTGGGGAACGGATCTCTGTTCACCGAAAACAGCCCTACGATCGCGCATCGGTTGGTAGATGAATGCAATTCCATGCTGAAATGGCCTCCAGGCTGCCGAACGTGCCGCTTAATTTCAGTTTATTTGATCATGACATTTCAACGGTCAACCACAGAGAAGTCCTATACAACCAGTTCATATGGAATGCAGATTGCTGAAATCGTCCCCTGTTAACGACGATAAGCTGTTTTGCTGCAATTACTTGATTCAACTTAATACGGTGTAAATATTCAAGCACTTGGATTGTGTGCAATGTGAAATAATGGATGTTAGTGCTGTGATAAATATTTGAGCCAGTGGGATGGCTTAAGCCTTGTGGACTCGAGTCGACAAATCAGCAGGTTGATGGAAAAGTGCTCTGTCGTTCTGAAATCGCCACTAAGTTTTGGTCTTCTGGGAATTAAAGGGTTGGCAAATGCGTGCACAACGAAAACCCAAAAATTATCTGAAGTCTCATCGGGTCTGAGTTGCTTTCCGTTTGGGTAATCCGGAAATGTGGCATTCGACCCTAACTCAAAATATCTGCTTTCCATGTTCGTGTTTGGAAAAGCAGCTCCTCTTTTAGAAACTGAGCAAAGCAGATGCTTGCATGAAACTGATTGCAAGCAATTTCTTTCTTGTTGGAAAGTGTACTGCTTTTGAAAATGACTGATCCACTCTCCTTCTATCTTTTCGAATTTTAATGCTCACCATCAAGACTGCTTCGTTTCATGCTGCCCCCTCTGTTCTGCTCTCATTCCTACAAGCCCTTTTGCACGAAAAAACTCTTTTTATGAGTCAAACTAGGTCCTTTAAATGACATCGTGATCTCAGTGTGTGCATTTTCCAAACGAAAGCATAGTGGGCGCAGGCGTTGGACTGTTAACTTAGACAAGCCCTATTATAACCACACCAAGCAAACGCACAAAATTTGAATTTTCTTAAATACACGTACGTTTTTATGATTGCTTCCATAAAATGGACTAATTTACACATTTATGGCAAGCAACAAACCCCGAATCACACAAAGAATAGTCAAGCAATAAAGTTCAGTTCAAACAGGTCAAAACAGAATTGGGTTAGTATTGGGTATGAGTAATATTCAAGGCGCCGGTTAACCGCATGATCCCTCAAGTCATCCGGAGGAGTATTTGGGACCTCACCCTCACGACCCCTACCGGAAACATCCATTAGCTGCGAAGGTTCCAACCTCCCTTTAGCTACTGAGACGTGATAGGGCAGGATGTGGATCAGCGGAAAGTGTTCAGGACGACCGGGGGCAATCACGAAATCAGCCAGCAACTCAGGCAAGTTGAGGACGGCCACCTTCCTTTTGAAGTCGTTTCCTTTGAGGCACTTGCGGATCTGAGTACGAGCCAGAAGTAAGAGACTGGGAGGCGACTTCATCATGGAAGTGCACTCATCCATCAAACGGTCCATCTGTCTACGCGCGACGGTGGGTCGTATAAGATGTCCAACTTAAACTTGACAGGGATTGCGTAGGCCCACCCCGCAATTCGCCCAAAGGTTCATGTGGTTGGGAGCCAAGAAGAGCATTGATGAGAAGTCGGGCAGCAGTCTGCAAGATCTGTGGAAGAGATTCCTCCTTATCCGTCTCCAGACAGAATTTCCTTATCCTCGGATGAGTTGGAAGAGTTGGAAGAGGATGTTGATCCAGTTAGTGGTTACATCCAGCCATTTCAGCTTGTCGAAATCTGTAAATCCATGCCTAAAAGGCTTTCAATTGCATTTAGTTCGATCAAGTGAGGGGCGGCATCACTCGAGAAATCTGGAAGGTAGGGCTCTTCCTCCTCGTAGCTTCGAATTAGATTGCACATCAATGAATTCCCCAGCAGGTCGAAAATTCGAATAGAGTCGATTCTGTGGACATCTAGGACGTGGGTGAGTAGCCTACGATCAATGCTTAAGCCTCAAGTAGGTGGTATTTGCTCTTGAACTGCAGAATGCAATGCCTTCATCCTCAAACACTGCCTCAAACACGTCGGCGAAAAAGTACTCCAAAACGGACTCATAGTCGTGATTCCCGTCTGTCCACAAGCGGTCAAATGGACGTGGGTTTGAAAACACCACTTCCATCTGAGTCCTTCTACACCGAGAGGATCGTTGGTGTTGGTGGGTGTCGTATGCGTGACTAGCGAGAATCGGGAGCAGATCCCAGTGGCCTGTTTCACGCACAAACATAAGAGAAGTCATCTCATGAACAAATTCCCTGACTGCGGGATCCGGGGTGTGGACACACATTCTAATTCTAAGCTGACAACCGACTAGACGCGTTAGGATCCTTAGCACCTCATAGTAGTCGGTTGTTCTTTATCACAGCATTGGCGAATTGAAACACGAGGTACCCGGTTTGGTGGTCTTCATCGAAGCTGGCAATCATACCTCGCAACAGAGGAGGAGCTGGTGATGACGACCAAGGTGTGGGGTTTTGAAACCAACAAACACCGATGAGGCATGTTTGTTAGTAAGCAAGTGCGGGAGTGCACACCCATTCATCACAAGATACCAATGAACGAAACGATTGGAATTAGAAAATTAGCTTGGATTTACCCAAAAAACTGAACATTAAATTGGCTAATACTTCTACTTCGAAATCACAAAATCTCGGTTTTTGAACTGTACTTACCCCTTGAGCAGTATTGCTAACAAGAGTGAAATTTAAAGTGTATCAAATAATTCACTCAAATGGACTCAAATTAATGAGTAGGAAATGAAAGTGAGAATTGCAAATCCATGCCTAAAAAGGCTCTTATTACATTTAGTTCCCGAATAATGGTGACGCATATGAACGGTATTTATATTGGAAATAAATCTTTTAGCAATTAAAAACCTCTCTTCGCGTATGCGAATGAGGAATGCTTACAGCGTTTTGCCGTAAGGGCATGTGACAGGATGCTGAATTCCGCTACCGGCATTCAAATAGCCTAAAACTGTCCACCCTCGGTATCATCATGCAGGGAGCAAATCCATGGTCTTTTGCATTATTAGGATACAAATCTGCTGTGATTCAGGCACAATTAGATCGCCAGCAGTCATTTTGCCGTTTTTTAAACTTCAGTGTTCAGTGTGTCTATTCATTGAGCCGCAGCGACGATGATTTCTTCAGTATCTTATTGCCCACCGGCTTTCGTCATGACACACACATTTTTCTTATTCATCATCATCCTCATCATCGTAATCACCATCACCAACATTTATTCCCCCCTAAATTCACCCAGAAACTGTTAAAAGAAGCCAAATGTGCCTGAATGCCTTAATGGCATCTATTGACAAATCCACAAACATGTTCCCTACCATGGACAATTGAAATCGAAATCGACTTCCTAAAGGGTTCAAACGAGTGGTGTATATATATGCAACTGTTTAAATAAATTTCAATCAAATAGTAACTGAGACGATGAAATTTGTTTTTCCTAAGTATATAAGAAACACATAAATATCTCAATGTGGTTATAAAATGCATAAACGGCTGTTGTTGTTGCTGCTGCTGCGGTGGCAGCTGCAACTCCTCCACATCCACTGAGCAGCTCAATGGCTGGTGCAGTCTACCTGTCTCCTCCTGCTGCCTCGCTCCTCCCGTCGTGTGTCTCCATTCTACAGATGGCGGTGGTAGCGAATTCGTTGTCGCACTTTCGCCGTTTCCTTCATTGGAAGCCGCCACGATTTTCCTGGGGTGATAGGCTTTCCTTTTACTAGCCGGTGAACGAACCCCCATCTTCTCATCCTGTCGGATAAAACTCGAAGCAGAATCACCGTAATCCATGCCGAACACAAATTCCTGTAATGATCTGTTTGGGGAAATGAGGATTGGGAAAGGCACCTCGCTCTTTATCTTTTCTCGTAGCCAATCGAATCGCACAAAGCACTTCATACAGCTGGTCACAGCTCCAGCTGGCCAATTGCTTCCCAGGAAAAAATTCTCATTCGTGAATGGGAGGTCAGACAGCTGCGCCTTTAAACAAGAGGAAATTACAAATCGTTGAAAATCGTTTTGGTAATTATTAAGGCAAGACAGCAGTGCAATGATCCTCTTTATTTGTCAAACGCAGAAATTAATTAATCCTTTGCGATACGCAACTTACCAGTGAGTCGAAAACTCCAAGCAAATTGATTGCGTGGACATCCAGTCAGTGAATGAGAGGTTGGTCCAGTTGGTTCTGCAAATAATACTACGGAATTCGGTAAGATATGCGTTGAATTCCAGGAAGTGATACGCTCCAATCCTCCATGTACGCGGACACATTATCGAAGAAGTGGTCCAAGGCGTTATCATTTTGTCATGTAAAGGCTCGTTTGGTTTGTTCATTTTCAAACGAGGCGAGTGTTGGCGCTGGTTCAGATCGATGGTAGAGCTGGCGAACGACATCCAGTAGCAAATCCCACTACTCAGAATCGAGCACAAACATCGCCAGGGTCATCGCACGAACAAACGCCGTGTCTATATTTGAAGCGAATGATGAAGCCCAATCTAATTTATAATGACGTTTATTTTGAAGCTGTAAAGTCCTTTTTAAGTCTTCAAAGCCTCCAATGTAATCGGCATCTTAGCCTCGGTAATCAGGAACGCTGCATTTGATCCACCTTTGCCAGTGTTCATGCAACAGTTTTGATACAAAGTCAGAAAAAAGACACCGCTTGCGATGTTATTGCGATGTTATCAACAATAGCTCACGAGGTATATACGATTCAGCAAATGCAGGTGTGCACGAGCTGGCATCACGGCAACCAATGAGTGACGTGATTGGAATTCGATACTCGATTAGGTGGTTGATTCGACTCACTGTTTTCCATTGGTGCAGTCGAAACTTTGGAAGTTCATACTTAACCATCAATGGAGGGGTTTTGTCATCAATATGTAAAATGCATAAAATTGCTTTTCACTGAGTTACATTCATATTCACTACATCAATTTAATGTTCAGAGGTGATATCGATCGATTGTCTAATGCAAAATTGAGGTCGGATTCTATTAGTAATCGAAGTTTTGGTTTTAATTTAACAGGATGGAAGGTGTCCGCTTTTGCAAGTTACTATCATTTAGTGGTCACTGCCCACCCAGGGATAAAAAGGTTCAATCGAGAGAAGACGGAGGATCAACTGTCGAAGATACTGTGAATGAGAGCTGGTATTCTTCAATTTCCTTGCCTTTCGATGCAGACTGTCCAGACGCAGTGGAGGAAAGACTAAAGTCCTTCCGTCACAATCCAATCATCTTACGTCGACATATGTAATAAATACATGTGGAGAACGGATCTCTGTTCACCGAGAACAGCCCTACGATCGTAAGCTAATCTTTTACACATAGTCCCTTATAAGCATGAACGATTCGAAAACACGTGCGAGGCGGTTTTTCAAAGAGAACGGCAGTAGTTTGTCTTCAATCTATTAGCCAGAG
>JAUOZQ010001177.1:0-17021 GCA_030710315.1 Anomotaenia brevis
AACATTATTTTGTTAGCTTTTGTAGTTTATTTAACTAAAATATTCGAATTGAAGCAAGTGCTAGTATAAGCATCAGTTGATATAGAAATCCTGTAGAAATAGTCATTAATCCCTGTAGCAATTGAAAATGAATGTTTAATTTAGTGAGTATTTAGAAAATATATTGCTTCAAAGTGAAAATATCATTAGCTGATTCTAGTTAAAAGAGTGGCCTAATTTAAGCAATTATGCATGCGTTTGTAACAGCTAAGTAATTTTGCGAAAGATGCAAGTCCGTGAACAACAACGTGAAAAAATCATGAATTTGAAAAAAATTAGTCAGAAAAAAGAGTTTAACAAAAGTTTGGATTTCGTCTTGACTTGAAACATTTTTCTCAATACAAGTCCATTCAAGTGGTATTTCAATTTGTCTTGTGTTTAGAGCAGTCACATATTTCCCACCAAAATTTGAATTATACGAAATTTCTTGAAGGTTAACACTCTTTTACCTATTAAAATGCAGAGAGGGTTCATAATGAATCATATGTAAAAACAAATTTTACAGCTTTTCGTGTGTAATTTTTTGTCTTAAAAATTTCTACAATATTTTACAATTTGTTCAATTAACTGCAAATTCAAACACTAAAATTGCTGCCATTTCAATGAATAAGATTAAACAAGATTCAGTATTTTTGCTTCACTGAAGTATTAAAATTCTAAGATTGGCTTAAGCTTTCTGAGAAAGGACTTGCATTCGACGTTTTTCATATCCCATAAAATTCTGAAACGAACATTTAAAATTCACTTTATACCTAAATGAAAGAATAATAAACCACTCTACCCGTCAGTTATTACACAAAATTGGTGGTGAAGGTTGATGTGGAGGTAAAAATTAATCATTTAAAAGACGATTTTGTGTTCTTCAAATTCCAAAGCACATTTGTATTGCAAAAAACTTCGAATCTATACATCTTGGTTTATTTTTCTTAAACAAATACAAAAATGGAACGCGTTTAATTTATTATTTATAAGATAAACGCCAGTGAAAAGCATTTAATTCATTGAAGATTTAAAATGACCACTTTTTTATCACCATTTATTTAATTGTGCAAACCAGTTTATTTACGTGAATTATAGCGCCGCGAACTAAAAACTTAAAACTTACAAATTTTCATAAAATATGACACATTATTTTGAAAAAAACATGTTCATTAAGTGATAGTTTCTGATAAAAGTTACACTAATTTAACGCTTTTTTTATCACTTACTTGAGGTTTAAACTTGCACAGCATTTTGTTTGCAATATAAACAAATTGAATTTGTATAATTTTTAATAAAACTAGATTAATGACTTTGAAGCAGTATTTTTAGGGTTATTTTATATAGTGTTTTATTCAAATATCGAGCTGGAAATAGCCACATAACGAAGCCCTCTTCAGTTTCGAAAAAAAATTGGTAAATTTATTTTATTAGGCAGGTTTAAATGACGATACTTTGACATAATGTTAAACGAAAAATATCTTGCTAAATCTCTTAACCCTATATTATTTTTTGCTGTTTCAAGCTTAGGCAAGTATTTAAAATATTGTTTAGTGGCTTGACTCCTTTTACATTTTGTGCGACTTGTTATTAAGTATCATTAATAGAGGATATTTGCAGGTGTTATTCACAACTGCTCTTATCAAATGATAACCGTTCTGCTTATGTGTGTCAAACCGAAGTGAAATTTGTTTTATTAATTTAATTTGAAATCACCCTAGCCAAAACGCATTCTTTTACTTATCCAAACGATTTCAACCTTTCAGTTACACTTTTATTACTTTGTTAGTTTGTAAATAAATTGGCTTTTCGGATCTATAGAAGTCTTTTTAGTTCGTTTCTTTTTTCATACAGGACTTTTCCCCCAGTAGCCCTGTAATATGATAAAAAACCTGTTTGCAAATGATTAATATTTAGAATCCATATTGCCCTCATATATATGTTGGCCCAAATATCCGCTTAATTTAGATTCACCAATGTTTCAAATGTTTAAAACATGTATTTGTGTGGGTACTTTTTTATAATTTCAATCAATAGTTACATTTAATCGAAAACTACTTCAAAGATTTTTCATTTTTAACTGCTTTTTTTCCTACATTTCAATCTATTGACTACCATTTAAGTTTTCGAGTTTATTTTAAATGTGTTTCATTTTACTTCTCCTTGTGGAATAACAACCTATGATATCAAATAACTTAATAACTGCCTTGAAGCCTTCCCCTTATTTAAAAAGTTTATTAAATAATTGAATTCAACAAAAATTACATTTAGTAAGGTATTGCTCGATGAAATGTGGGCCAGCTGGTCAATTCACTCTCCACCTATCTGGAATATGGTTGTATTTACTTTGTGCTAAATATGATCTGTTGTGTATTCTGAGGACAGCAGCCAATCAATAGGTTGCGCTTTTAACGTTTTCTTTCAATATTTTTTGATGTTGCCTATTTTCTAACCACATCTATTTTACTTAAACAATAAATAATTGCTGTGCTAATTATCATGAAATAAAAGTAATGTTAACAAAGTAAACATTGGTTACCCGTTGTTAATAACGGTTTTTAGTCGTATGGGTTCTTTCTCTTTATAAAATTTACGTAGATGATTGCTATAAAACTGTTTAGATTATTTCTTCAAACTAATATTTTCTAAAGACTGCAATATAGGACTTAAGAATTTATTCATCTAAAAGTGGCATAATGTGGTCCATTTTTTTAAATTTAGGTTGTTGATCTTTATTGTTCTTGTAGTGGTAGATGATGCTTTTAGGTGGAAACGCCCTCAGCTAATTGTATCGTTGGTGAAAGATAAGAAATAACCTAAGTTTATGAAATAGCCTAGACCCCAATCCGTACCCAATAATTAAAATTAATATAATTGTGAGAGTATTGGATGCTTTAACAATGATTTTTAAATAAACGAAATATAGCATTTTAAAAACATCATTATTATTTCAAGAATTTAGTTATTTACAATTAATGCATTATCTGATAACCGCAGATCAAATAGCTATATAAGATCGGTTTGTTTCTCATAGTAAGATACGCTAACTTGATTAAACAAAAATTAACCAGTTATTCAGGACATGCTTATTCAATTTTTAAACCATGGAACATTGATTTGATTGTTGCTTAATGCGTTGCAATGCTTTTGGACAGCATATGCAAGTAGAGATAGTTGACATGGATAAAAAATTCCACATCGTTGATTATAGCAAGATAAAAAAATCTAAAAATAACAGATTCGTTTTCCCTCAAAACAGTTCATCAACAAATAGACGTTTCTCGTAAACTGCTCAACATTTATATATGATGAAAATGAGTTTATATTATGGAGGTCCAAAAGTTCATCTTATTTTATGTCCTCAATATCTCCAAATCATTTCAGGTTAATAATAAAAATGATAAATCTAAGATTGTAAAAAAGCAACAGATTTAAGAGTACTAGAAATTTTACTGCTTACATATGCAAAGGCTGTATTTGAAATATCGACTCCTTTAGATTTTAATGGTCTTCAATAATATTTTTATAGAGCTATATTTTTTATGCTTAAAGTAACTTTGTAAAATCATAATTAATACGGTCAATCATGTAAGGTAACCTAAATATGCCTTGCTAGTACAATAACAATTTCTAGGTTGTGTTAAATTTGCGTTAAATAAGCGGTATTAGGTAAGTAACAATTTTATTCCTAAATTCAACGCTTTTTTTTAATACGAGTGTGCAAAAGATGTTTTTTTCTCCAAAATACATCAATTTATAATTATTTTTTACTCACATTATTATCCATGAAAGAAAATTTTAAAATATGTTTTATTTTAGATTGCTTTCCAAAATAAGATAGAGATCGAGAGATTTTGGGAATTCTATAGGCGATTCGATGGTTGAATCATATTTTTAAAAATGGTAAAGCAAATATTGTAAGCTTACCAATCTGCATTGTTTACCACCACCACTTTTCCGACGCGTATTTATGATAAAATACTTTTCAGTTTATTGTATAAATACAGAAATGAGCATATTTCTTAGAAAAAAGGCGGTGGTTTATTTTAAAAAGCAAGAAAATTCCTTTTTATATCAAACGTTAGAAGCAGCTTAATGAAAATTAATTAACTTTAGTTTACAGAGTTCAAAATTTAAAAAAGTCAATATCTATTATAAAAAGAAAATATTTTCTCTTGAAAAGGTTACAAGACGAAGTCAGGAGTTCTGACGTGCCAATGCAGAATCTCACAGAGATTAATGAATACTAAAAAAGAAAAACCCACCTTATATTTAGTGACAAAATATGTTAGTGCTTTTGGTTTGAACAGTATTAAAATATTTTGTTTTAATTATTTATTTTTGCTCAGATAGAAAGAATATAGCATCATACAATTAGAACGAATTTGTAGCTCTTTAATAGTGTTTTCTTCCATTTTCAACCCCGTCCCTAATTTCAGCTTAATTTCCTTATTACTGACCTTGTAATTTCGATTTTATTTGTCTGATGGTATTTCCAAAAATAGAACCTCATTTATTTAAACGAATCCTATGCGTTGTAGCAAAATCCGAAAGACGGTTATACCAAATCCAAAAGACGCTTTAGAATAATTCTATAAAACGTTGACTCTTTGACTTTTAAAAATAGTGTTTTCCTGATTTTCATTATAACAAGAAAACGCCATTTTTATATCAGCAGCAATTGTCTTTATAAGATGCTTTTTCCTAATAATTTGGAAACAATTTGCAACAAAATGCCACTAGCAGTACCCACCTCGACTGAGAATGCTTTTTTGCTAACGGAGAGCAAATAAAAGCACAAACCTTTACGTTGTTTGGAAATAAAAAGACTATATTCATAAAATCCCTTCCTGTCTGTCCAAAATATATTCTTTTATATGAATGGTCTTTTTAAACACTCTCGCTTTGCAGTGTCTTTCACTTTATAATTGATTTCAAATTTATGTTTTATCCTAAATGACCATTTTCTAGGTAACTGCTCATCAGAACTTGCAAAGGTGAAGAAGTACTTATTAGCTCTTTGGGTAAAGTGCCGTATTCTATGGGACAACCAAAGTCAATAAATGGAGATCTTAGCAAATTTTGTAAAATTCGTTAAAATTTAGGAATCTATCGAATATATATATATGGAAAAGTTAAAATCACACAGCTGCATATATCCTTTCACCGATACACTAAAGTCACTAGCTTTCATGGTGTTTTTTGGAATATAACAAAATTTGCCTTCCAAATTCTAACATAGTTTGTTGCTATACTTTTTCGTTTTTTGATAAATAGTAGTAATTTTATGTTTTATAAGATTTTTCTTCGTGACTGATGTTTTGGTGTTTTAAAAAGCAAGTGAACCAATCGGTTAATGTATACAAATAAATGAGGAATATGTCTTTTTAATATGTACAAAACAATCCATCCAGCATCTCATCAATTATCCATAACTGAGTAAATATTGCAAAACGCCTGACCGACGACTTATTTGGGGATCGTAGCGAGGCGGCGGTCTTCGTGTTAACGGAATTCTCCATGGAGGCACTGTCGTTGTTTTAGGCGGTGCCATACGCACACCTCGGGGGTTTAGATTTGGACCCCCATATGGTGGCAGTGTCCGGGTTCGAGGTACTTCATTCCTTTTCGAACTTGGTCTTTTTGTACTTCTTTGCGGCTGTCTCAGCATTCTAAGTAAATCGGGGAAATATTTCTCTGTCTCTTCACTCGCTGATGGTGCTGATGGAACTGGAGTTGTCGATGCAATAGAAATTCGGTTCAGATTTGGACCCCCATCTGGTGGCGGTATCCAGGTTCCAGCTACTTTAATCCTTTTCAATGGTCGTATTGTTGTACTTCCTTGCGGCTCTCTCAGCAGAAGAAGTAATTCGGGAAAATATTGCTGTGTCTCTTCACTCGCTGATGTTGGCGGTGCCCGGGTTTGAGGTACTTTATTCCTTTTCCATAGTGGTCTTTTTGTTGTACTTCCTTGCGGCTGCCTCAGCAGTTCAAGCAAATCGGGAAAATATTTCTCCGTCTCTTCACTCGCTGACGATGCTGATGGCGGTATCCAGGTTCCAGCTACTTTAACCCTTTTTGGTGGAGGTCTAGCTTGTGGCTCAGGTGGTCGTTTTGTTGAACTTCCTCGTGGACGTCGATTTCTTGCTTTGTTATTTAGCTGGTTTGGTAGTGGTGGTGTCGTAGGTAGGACCGGCAAATGTGTCACGATAGTGTGACCGAAAGGCAACGGAGTTCCATGTTTTCCACCATTATTACCCATAAATGCTCCAAGAGACCAGTCGTCTTTTTGGCTACCTATTATAAATATTCAAATACAGAATTTACATTTTTCGGAGTGCAAGAGGTACATTAGTTCTTATTTAAAGGTTTTATCAAACTTCCCATGAAATCGCATCTACGAATTCAGATTGTAACTTACCGAATACTGGGATTCCTTTCACTTTAGCTGCGGTTATCAACAGAAAAGCTAAAAAAAATGGACAGTTAATAATAATAACTTTTTGGATTCCAGAACACAACCTACCTGTTAGCAAGCAGTTTGGAACCGTCTTCCACTTCATGCTATAACTTGCGGCAAAGTTAATGGCTCGTCTTCGCATAAAGAGGCATGCCTTTTATATCTTGACGCGTAACGATTGCGCAATGGAGATGTTATTGGCTAAAATTTCGTGAAAGCTGTATGCGATCATTTTATTAAATATCATTTTATTTATTGCTTTTTTGTTTTGTAAACAATCAGTATCGCCTTTATATATGTATTTTGCTTAACTGCTTTAACTAAAAATATGTGTTATTTTTTGCCACAAATACCAAATTGGGAGCAATAAATTAAAATAAAGTGAGTTGCCTTTAAGATGGATCTTAAGAGGTACAAAAAAGATGGGAATTTTTTTCAATTTATTCAGCATTTTTTCGAACTTTTACAAACCATTTACGTCAACCTTTTTATTTATATTATATTTTTACATTTTTAATAAAAATGGTTCATTGTTTGCAATTTTTCTACACTTTACTAAAAACAGGCACAACAGACCGAAGATATCCTGTTATTCATTCTGGTTGCTGAGAATTTTGTTGGGCTTAACTCCAATGATTACATTAATAATAGTATTCCACCACTGGAGGATGTGCCTATTGGTCATAAAACAACCACTAAGCAAAAGTGTATAAAAATGAAATATGTGAGAATAAATTGCCCTCTAATTCAAAACATTCTTCATGGAAATTATTAAAGTGCACAGAAGCAGAGAAAAAGGCTGCAATAATAAATGAGCAAATTAACCTTGTAAATAATATGAGTATAGCAGAGTGTGGATTCAGATGTCAAGTTTTGACAATAAGTTATTGTATTGTACACGAATTAGACAGAGTGGTGGAAACAGCCAACACTTTTGGTGTCACACAAGTTGACAGGACATACACCGTCAAAACTTGTCATTTCTCAATGTTTTTGTTCACTATTGTTATATTAGCTATTTTATATAAAAATGTTTTTTTGCGGGATTTGGAAACGTTGGCAGAATTCCATATAAACATCAATATATTTCTTAAAAGCATATGAAATAATAATTTCGTGAGAACCATGAGTATAAGTAAACAAAATTTTTAAAAGTTCAATGTTCCAGGTGACGATTTCATGGTAATAAAATAACTGTGAACCGATATGTCTGTGAGGGTTTTATATATATTTATGAGATTGATTTGTGTGGAAAGTGTACATGTTTATGCTGCCATTAAAGCGTAAATTGGCACTTTTGTGAATATACTGGTCTCGTTAAACCAAATCAAATTAAATTTAACGGCATTTTCATATTCTTTGCATGGGACATAAATATTAAGTAAATGTCTATCTTACGTTTAACGTGCTATTGAAATTGATAGGTTTGCTTTATGACTACAGCTATAATACTACTACACATCCTTCGTTTGTCAGCTGAGATATAAAAACAATTGAATGTTATCCCCTAAACGAATGAAATTTTCAGCTTTTTTAGCATTTTTATTTAATTTTTAGAAACTTGTAATCGTTTTAGTTATATTCACGAATATAGGCGCTACTAGCTGTTACAAAAGGATAAACTTAAACTGCTTTAACTATCAAATAAACCTATTTAGACGAAAAGCAAAATTTAAATTCGAATAAATGCATCCTGATCCTCAAAATGTGTTTATATCTAAGTGCCAAACGTATTTTATAAAACGAAATAAAACACTTTGAATCCATTTTATCACCTTAATAGAATATTTGCGGCTTTAATATTTTGACCTCATGGCGAAGTCCAATTTGAAATGAATGGGAACGTTTTCGACTAATTTTAAAAAAAATAATCGAAATATATAAATATCTCATTCTTTAAAACCAAACAAATGTTTCAAAAGCTGTGTAATCATATTAAAAAAGGATTTGCCAACCTTTTTATATGACTACCTGCCTTTCTATTTACTTTTATTTTCAAATCGAAAAGAACGTTTATTTATTTTTTTGCCTATTTAGCTCTCGCTCGTGACAGAATCCCAATCTTTACAAATCATTGTTAACTCTTAAAGTTACTTAACAAAACACGCCACAACTTGCAATTTTGTAATGCAACCTCATTATTAAGTACTTGTGGATTGGCCTTGTTCGCATATGTGGTCAACTACTGAAGTAGATAATTTAGCAAAATGTCACTAGCAGTAACCAGCTAGGCTGAGATTGTTTTTCGCTAACGTGGAGCAAAGAAACGCACAAACTTTTATGCTGTTTGGAAATAAAAAACCTATATTCATAAAATCCATCCTTGTAGTTTCAAAAAATATATTCTTTTTATATGAATGCTCCTTTTAATCACTCTCTCTTCGCAGTGTCTTTCACTTTATAATTGGTTTCAAATTTATGTTTCATCCTGAATGACCGTTTTCAAGGCAAATGCTTATAATAAATTTTGGGTTCAGGTGTACTTATTAGCTCTCCGTATTAAGGGCCGTATCCTTTGGCACAACCTAAGTCAATAAATGCAGATCTATTAATTGTTTGTAAAATCCGTAAAAAATAGCATTGATTTCGCCAATTTTATAATAAAGCCTTTTGACTGTCCTCAAACATCTTTTTATTTTGCCCAATCATGTGCGATTTCCGGTAAAATATCTTTATATTATCTTTATAAGCGATTTCCTATTAGGTAACATTTTTTATCTACTTGCACAAATTTTTGCACGAATGTGTGCACTTTCTTTACGCTATATTTTCGTCCCCAATCAGCATATCTGCAATTAAATGATTTTTAACAACATTTCGGGACACTGATGCCAGAAAATTTGGTGAAAACGATCGTCAGGTTGGAAAAGCTGAGAAGGCGGGCTTCGGGTGTGCTTGTGGATCTTGCTGTTAGGATGTAGCGAGAAGTTATGGGTGTGCGGAATGGGTAGCGGTCTGGAGCAGTGATCCGGTTTAAGGCGCGATAGTCTCCACTTGGTCTCCAGTGCAAGGGGGAAGCCCATGGACTATTTGAAGGTTGAACGATTCCTAGGGAAACCATTTGCTGAAATTCCATCTTGGCAGCTTGAAGTTTGTTTGGGGGGGACGGCGTGCCTTGGAATACACTGGTTGATCTTTGGTAACAATATGATGTTGTACTCCGTGTTTGACTTCCGTGATATCAGAAGTGGCATTGAATAATGCTGGAAATTCATGGAGGAGGAAGAAAAATTTGTCGCTGATGGGATAGAGGAACTGTAGGCCGATTGGTTCGACAGTGTTAGTTTCGCAGGCCGCCTTGAGGGAAGCAAGATTGTCGCCCATTGAACGATTCTTGACGTCGACGATCAGGTTGAATTTTGATAGGAAATCGGCACCAATGATGGGTTGGTGAATGTCAGCGATGAGGAAAATGAAAGGGAATTCACGGCGTAGACAATAGTTGAGTTTGAGAAATTTCTGACCCTAAGTGGCTATCCTCGACTTGTTATCCGCTTGGAGATACGGACCGGTTGGATGTAAGTATTGTTTTTCAGTCGACCGTAGGAGAACACTCACTTCAGAGCCGGTGTAAACCAGGAACCTAAGGGATGAGATCCTGTCGGTAACGTGTAGGAGGTGACTAACGAATTTGCCAGTTGCGGCATTCACCATCACTGACTGGGGTTTGGCGGACTTGGTTTTGGGGTAATTACACCAGGGATGGCACTTCTTGGCGTCGTCCCTAAAGCTACGGTGGTGGAAGCACATTTGATTGCAATGCTTTGACTTTGCTCTACTGCTTTTCTTAGATGGTGAGCATATTTGATTACGATTCTTTGACTTTTCTCAACTGCTTTTCCTAGGTGGTGGGCATCGTTTAGTCCCATTTGCATGAGCTCTGTTCGTCTTATCGAGGTCCAATCAGGATACGAGCTGCGAGAGTTGTTCAATACTCCATGTTATGTACTCTAGCTTGGCTGGAGAATTCGGAGACTCTGTCAGCGAGTTCGGCGAGTTGGTCCAACTTATAGGTGTCTATTTAGGGATTCATTATTTTACCTGGATTACGTAATTTAAACCACTCAAAAGCATACTTTGGTGTTGGTTGCTCAAGCATCTCGGTTGAAAGCATTCATAATCTGAATGTATTGTCAGTCCACGAATATACTACATCAGAAATCATTATCTGCTAAAATTACACCTCCAAGCACCAAAAACCAAGCAAAGAGCACCATCTGAGGCTAAGATAAAAGACTAAGAGCAGCAATGATTTTCGGCGACAATCAAGGAGCAACATATAACAGACTCTTGTCGACAGAATATTCCGAACAGAGATGTCTTGTCAACCTTATTCTTTCCGTTGAATCTAAAGTGATTATTACTTTGAAAGACTTTTAAATACGGTCCTTTGAAACCAACATCCCATAAGTTTAGCAGAAACCTTTACAAAACGCAAGACGCGACATAAGAATGCAATTGAAATTAGTGGTAACAATATACCGACTCCATTATTTAGTTTTGTTTATCAGAGCTTTGCTAGAGCATTTGTAGATAAGCTTCTAAAAATAGAAATATCTTAAACTTGAAAATAGGATTTATATCTTACCGTGCCAGCTGAATATTTATCGTCTTTTCCACTAGAATGCTATTGTTAGTCATGGTCTTTCCAGCTATTTGCCATTGATCAATTCAAATTTTACGCTCAATTGATCAGCTTATTTGACAGAAACTAAAGACAGAGGTAATCATTACCTATTCATTTAACTCATAAGATGTTGCAAATCGGTGCTAACTTCGAACATGAATAATACTAAAGTTATGGCTCTCGGATGCATCAATCCATAGTGAAGCATCTAAAGTAGAAAAGGTTACAACGAACTCTATTGTTTATTATTGTCGATAAGGAAAATAATTTAGTTTTTTGAAACGGAAAGCAAGATTATAAAATGGCATTCCTGACACATGCGTGTTGCAAACTTTGAGCGAAAGCTGCTGGTATATAAGTGAGATTCATATCAAGGCAGTTTACAGTATACATGCAGTTTACCTACTTATGTTGTCATTAGTATTCGCCTTAGGCTGCTCATCATCTAAAATCATGTAAGATAAGTAAAGTATATTTATAATTTTTAAATGATTAAATCAAACCCACAAATAAAGCAAATAGACATAATAGAAATTTGCAAGAAAAATGGAATCATTTTAAAGCTTTTTCTCTAAATATCTATATTATGTATAAAGGCGACTCGAAATTGCTTCTATTATGAAATCTCTATGGAGACAATGTTTCTTGTTCTGCTAACTCAGTTTTTCTGTAGAAGAAAAACTGTGAAAACGATCTGAAAAATCATCTTCCAAAAACTATGATCAAAAAGAATTTTCTCGTTGAACTTAAGAGTAAAACGTTAAAAAATACAACTCATTATATATGTGTACTTGAGTTAAAGTTTAACGAAATCACAGTATTGCTGAAATTTTGGTCAAATCTCTGGATTTAGAAAAAGAATCCATTTAGATTTTCATTTTTAGTGGGTGGATTTTCGTAAATAAACTTGGTTTAGTGTTAGTGTTAGTAGCTAATGCAGTGTTAATGAAACATTTTATTTTAAACTTCGCTCTTGAAAACCGCTTATCTATCTGTAAAAATGCTTGTTAAAAATTGGATCCCACATATCGTTTTGATAGATTTAGATTTAAATTACTTTTTTAATTTATTTTAAAGATTTATGGTGAGGTTTAAGTCATCGACCAAGGAAAATCCAATTTGCCATTGATACATGAATAGCCTACAGGTTTCGTCAGTAAGTGGGTATTTGCCTAGACCATATTTCTGTAGACAGAACTTGTTTTATAACAATTTGTGTACAAAAACAATAATTTGACCTTTTGTGACTGAGATAATTTAGCAAATTAATTATTTGGGTTTGATAAATTATTTTATAAAAGCAATAATACCGTCAATTTTAGGTTACAAGACTAAAATGCAGATATCCTGTGGCATAACACAGATTGTAGTCTTACTGGCTGCAAAAGCAAATAATACAGTTTGAATCTCGGCAAATCACGACTTTGCCTATGCACACCTCCATGGACAAACTGCCTTTTAAAAGAGGTGTAATACGGTGTGCCTAAATATGGTTGAGATTTTCCACAATTCCATGGATTTAGGGAGTTAATAAACTAAAAATAAGCATGTATAATAGTAGACAAATTTATTTAAAAAACTCGCTCTAAGTATATCATGTAATTATTATCTGGTGTGAAAAGCAAGTGTCAGTATCACTGAGAATGCTTTGGTAGATATGTAAATTAAAACTGAAGAAATATGGATAGAAAAATTAAAAATCCAAAAAGAACAAGGTTCTTTTTTAACTTTCAAAAACAAAAATTTTTTTACATTGAATTGTCTTGAAAATATATCTCAAATTACCTATTGCTTGAATTAGGACACCACATTTACACCAATGCATTCATATTTCGTACAGTTTACTAAATACAGAAAAAAACGATATACCTAATCTTAAAAAGCTCCAAAAATAAAATGAGTCTGTGTGGATTCTATTATAATACAAACTATCGCTTTTGGCCACACTTCGAAGCCTATTATGATGTTAGCATATTTAATGGCTATAGAATTTACGACAAGGTATTCATAAATTTTTTTAATTTCTTGATACAGAACTGACTTTTACAAATAGTAAATAGGCTTGATCTTCCCAAGTTGCGCATATAAAGAACGTCCATTTTGGTACATATCTATCTAAACATGAGTTTTCGCGCCTGTTTCAGGACGGTATCGTGGAGGTAGTGACTGCCGGTCAGGCCGCGGATATCGCATGTATGCAGGTGGAGCCTCTCCATAGGGAGATGATTCTTCATATTTTGTTAAAGGCTCTGATGGAATGGGTCGCCGTGTTGTTGTCATTGACTCAAATGGCATTAAATAGTAATGTGGTGGCGACGTGGGTGATCTTGGGAACGTTTGATAGGGTCTCCGCCAATCACGGTCATGCTAGTGGTTTGGCATATTTGTCACAGGAACAAACTCAGGGTAGCTACGGAAATCATTCATTTATTTTTTGGAAAACATTCGAATTTAATCCTAAGGTGGTACTTTCCTTCCCGGCATCGGCGATGGTTATCGCAAATATACCTAAAAAATATAATTAAAATCAAATCAAACATTTTTTACCAACGGCAAATCTATTAAGATACACTCAAATAGATATGTCGGGTCTGCTGTGCTGTCGGTTCAAATTCGATAACTAATTTTTTACGTTAATATCGGTAAACACCCAGTAATCACAACCTTAACATGATGATTCAACTCCGCAACTCTGCAGTAATTGGCATTTATTACCAGCGAATTACCACAGATGTCATTTTTTCAAAGTTGGTACCCTTTAAACAACTAATGTTATAGGCTACAATATAAGAATGCTATTATTGTTTGTCAAACATTTTTTTCTGCATGAATCAGCTAATTGTCTCTCCCTTACATATTGCTAGTGCAATTCGATATTTAAAAAAAGCTAGTATATTTTCATTCATAGGTTATCGAAAAATGCATTAATTTTGAATAACTAAGATCTTGAAATAATTATTAGTATGTCTACTCCTCTATAGATAGTTTATTTGAAAATCACTTTTAAAGCATTAAACCATCTCATAAATATATTTCTTTTAATTTTTGTATATTTTGGTTAATACCATATTTTATTCAGTTCATAGTGTGGATCACTAGAAAGTTTGAATAATTGTTTACCTCCATGTGGTAATATTTGCGCATTTTTTCTCATTAGAATTATGAAAACATTAGAGATTTTAGTTAATTTGTTTCAATATTCAAGGTGCATTAAAAGCCTAAATCACGTGCTTATAGAACAGATTTGAAATAGTTGCAAATCTGGTATATATTGTTATAAACACTGGATTTACTATTAATCGTTGAAAATGGAATGCACAACTTCTCCAAGTAAATGTTAAATTAAGAAATAGATTCATTCACTAAAAACTAATATTTTCATGCAGCAAGAATTTATGATAAGGGGAACTCTCATCCTACGATGTGTTAATAATATGCTTCGCTTCTCTTCAAAAGTTATAAAAAAATTACCTGCCATGAATAGAAAAATTTTTACACTGATGTGAAAGTATATGCGTGTTTTGATTAGCGGTTTGTTGTCTTGTAAATTAACCTAAAATCCACTTCTTTGAATTTAATGTAAAAATTGATGCTGAAGAACAAAATCCGTTTTACAAACATTTAATTTATTTTGTGTTTTTTTTTGCATTTATTCGCTAATGCGACATTGTTGTATAAAAGCCAAATTTATGAATTGTAGATTTTTTTGTGTAAAATGTTCCGTATTCGAATTCAAATATTCGAAAAATGCAAAAATGGGGTTTTTCAAGGAAATCAGTGAAGTCATTAACAAAAATCTTATAATATACACACGTCAATTGGAGCTAGACATGATTTATATCCTCTCGGCCTTTGCATTCGTTTCGTTTAACATCATACAAGACAGGTTTGAGAAATGATTGAGTCATAATCGCTCTATAAGTGAACCCATGCTCAAGTGAATATTTAAAACACACAAGTGATTCAAGAAGGCCTGACTGTCTGACTCCTCATTTTTTGGAAGAACATGATATTAGGATTTTAATAAGAGTTTTAAATGCATCTACGTTGCCTATTAAACTCCTATTAAATTCAAAAATATAACCAAATAAATGAGTATTATATGGGATTTATGTACTTAATTTACCAACCTATATATCATCGATAATTTTGTTATGTGATATAACAAATCGGAAAAAATACATTCAATTTAATTATAAATACTAACATACAGAATATTAAGAAATGCGTGGTGTTTTATGAAATAATGAATGGAATATTTCCATCGATTGATTAAACAGTTCAACATTTCTAAATAAATATGTGCTATTATGCGAAGCACCAGGTCAATTGAAGTTAACGTTAGGGTGTCTTCATGGCCTCATTTCGCAAGCAACAGTTTTAATTAAAGTTATCAATATAGTGAATTTAAAATACGTATTTTAAATCCCAAACATACTGATGGATATGCAAATGAAAAATAGTTCCAGTGTACGCTTGCTGAATGTCAAAACCTGAAGTATATAGTAAGAAATAGGTTGTGACTGAAAATTAAAAACAATTGTTAGATAATATTTGTAATTTTCATCTATCTTGAGAGCTACAGAAATTTGTAAAAAAAACTGAAAATACACTTTTTAAAATGTCACAATATGTTTCTATTGCCAATTGGGTAATCGTATGAAACTCCTCTTCAAAATTTGTTTATCCTTCAATAAAAGCGCCTAGTTGAAAGATATGTTAGTTGACCTTTAGGACATGAAAAATTACAATTTGGAAACGAGATTGCAATATACCGCTTCTGAAAATGAAGATATATTTAGCATAAAGGCAGAAATTACATTTAACCACATGGGCATAAAAACACAATACATGCAAGAGCATGCAAGCAGTATATTAATCGTCCTTTTTGCTAGAAAGCTATTGTAATCCATTTGTAAAATGATATATATTATACCTGATAACATTTTAGTACCTCAGCTTCGATGGGTAGTAAGGACGGCTTATGAATGGAAAATCTCCTAACTTCAACTCACTTTTGGATGTTATGTGTTAAAATTGGCTTTAATTGAGCTCTGATCCAGCTTGACCTAAAAGATTTGGATATAGGCGAGTCTATTTCCAACCCTAGTTGATTATGTGCACTAGGACATCAGAAGGGTATGAATAACTTCCTTCAAAACTAACTAGGTCTTTTTAACTTCCATAGTGTATAGTGTTTCCGAGAGTAAAGGGGATGGAAGACGTGATGATATTAAATAACATTATTCAGTTTGTTCAAGAGAAGACGCCAGGAACTTACCTTCTATGCCCTGATGGTAGTCAATTTGACTATCTCCATCGGAAATTCAGATAGGTGGTCCATTGTTTGATTCTAAGAGCGCGTTGAGTTATCCGATAACCCAAATAAGCGATAGGCGTATAATCAGATTTAAGATATGGCTTATATCTAAGTAAATAATCGATATAGTATATGATGCACCGTGGCATTTAACAACAGAAAAGAGCAGATAACGTAGCAAATTCGTTGAAACTTCGATTAGTTGATTTTGAGGGTTTTTGCAAAGGTGATAGTATTCGCAGACAATGAGATCATGTTTGTTTTGACATTCGACAAATATTTTGGATAAAGTGGGTATTTTAGTCTGCCTGCAAACCCTCAAAGAGGGTCATACAATTTTTTTTATCAAAATGCTTTAAAAACATGGCAGCGCAATCCGATTAAATTAACATTTTTGGGGTCTCTAGTAGGAAATAGGTTGATTCTAGTACAATCCAGAAGATTATCAGGGATGATTCCATTAAAACAAGCAACTACCTACCAACGCTGCCATGAATGTTCCATTGTGATTCTTACATTTCCAGTTATATAATTAAAACTATCCTTATTTAAAAATCACTCACCTAAATATGTTTTGAAATTAATTAGTAATAGTA
>JAUOZQ010001178.1:0-17016 GCA_030710315.1 Anomotaenia brevis
TGTGATTGGCTTCGAGGATATGGAAGCGAAGCAGCCTTTGCTTATTCTGTCGCAAGCCATTGAAGCTGCCGGCGAGGTTCCACAGTCTGTGGCAAGTTTCGCCCGCACAGACATGACGCTTTTCACCTCACTGACTTTGCGTCATTCCATAAAAGCTGTGGCAGCAGGCAGCCTATACTACGCTGCTCCATACAGCAAGTATGATGTAGCTAAGGAGAAGCCCAGCTGGATGGAGCTCTCACTCAGGGTTTCTGAGTAGGAGATGGCACTGAAGATCACCAACACAGTGACCTGTCCAGACTGCAAGAAGGAGTTCTGCTTTGCCTGTGGCAACGATTATCATCATCCAGTGCCCTGTCAGCCCATGAAAATGTGGGAAAAATGGTAAGCGTTCGACTAGATTTCCTGCATGGTCCCTCACATACCACGAGTAATTCCCTAATAAGAAAAAAACCATTAAATTTAAAACTCTGTTTATATAAATAAGCTGGTATTTTAAGTTACACAAAATAAAAGGATACTTAATGATGCATGATTAAGAAATCACATAAGTTGCTTTTGCTGCTGCTATTGAATGATAGCGATGAGAGACAAAAGTTGACTTAATTTAAAATAAAATGAATATTTGAGCGATTTGGGGAAATTATGGTGTATTAATTTTGCTATGGAAGAGTCAGGAGTTATATCAACTAATGAAACAGATCCACCACCTTCTCTGATCATTCGTCTCAGGTATGCTCACATCATCGTCGTCATTCCTACATAAAAATCAAGAGATCTTTCAAGTTTTTCTTTTCTTTGAAATTACCCAGCTCTTCTATTGACAGACTGCAAACATACCGCAAATGTTTTCGCATCAATTACGTGATTTGCAAGTCTCAAACCTCATTGCTATTGAAAACCCATGAAATCTTCCAAGATCACCTCCCAACTATGGTTAGGCAGTCCGTTTAAGACTGATCAAATGCATGCTACACCATGTGTTTCTGTACCTACCCACTAATTAACCTCCGATAGTCGACAATTTAAAATCATTTTTTCAGGATTTGTGGGTTCTTACTTTAATAGATAACTTTAAAACTGCACATCAAATTGTACAAAGGCCTACCTTTTCTCCTCAGTCTCGCGTCTTAGTTTAACCAACTTGTGTTGCATCTCATCCTGCTTCAACTCGTAGTAACTTCCTTTAATAGGCGTCTCTTTTTCTGTTAAAATTTCCAAATTATATAAAGCGGTATGATTTAAATTGAAAAAGGAAAATGATATATCTTTTCTTACTGCCGATCGGCTCACTTTTTACGCTTCGATCGAGTTTTGGATCTTTTCGATAGTATAGAAGAATCGTCTTCCTCTTCATAAACGTCTTCATCGTGGTAAGCGGGTCGTGAAATGTCCCGAACCGTGTCGGATCCCGAATAAAGCGACTTGCTCGCCCACCTCTTCAGGGAATCAGTCTTGGTTGTAACATGAAAGAGGCAAAAAAAGGATAAATCAAACCACCCTTCTTTTCTCTCACTCAGTCGCCTAAGCAGTGAAAAATTTCAAGCAAACGAATAGTAGTTAACATTCAAGATGTGATTTAAAATAGATGAATAATAATCATTGTGATGAGTGATCGTTAACGTACTTGCAAGTTCACCAAACTGCTCTCAAGCCCGGTGAATATTGATAAAATAAATTCGAGCAAAAGTCTGTTGTCCTATGAATTTTTCAATAGCAAATTTAGTGTTTCAAGTGAAATTTTAGTCTGAACTTGAAGTTAGGCCAGAAGAGAATAATGAACATCGTTTTGTAATTGCAAATTCATTGTACCAGCAAATAGAGTTGCATAATAAAACTGGTGATTTCTGTGGTATAAAAAGCTTGTCTAAATACGTATCGGTGGTTTTGTTAAATACACATCAATCATTTTGCTACCTGAAATACATGAACTGAACCTTAAAACCAAAGGCGAAATTCTTGTCAGGCCTCTATTAGCCAAAATAGGTAAAATGACATTGAAGAGTAGTATTCGCTATGGATAGTTATTTAAATGCTAAAAGTATAGCCAACCTCATTTGTAAAACCAACTGCTCGGGTCGCTTTGAGATGACAGACGGAAACACCATCAGGATTTCTAGTTAGGGTGTGGCAGTGATGGTGGCTAGCCATTGGCAACACCAGCCTAATCGCCGATTTCTTTCTTCTTTTTAACCCCACATGCCCTGGCAACCATGAAGATAGCTGCAGCAGCAACCGATAGTGGACTGCGACCACCAACCAGGTTGAGATTGAGGGTTGGCCATCAGCTTCTGCACGGACACATCCAGATTGAGGCTGGAGCTGAAATTACTCAAGAGGTCTTCCACGCACACCGAGCTGGCGTTAGTGACGAGGCTCTTTATGAACATCTTAAAGATTTTCCTAACACCCTTCTTCGGAAGACGTGCAGCAGCAGAGATCTCCTTGAAGGCACGCTGCGCTCCTCCTTGACAAGAATAGACAGGCTACTCCCACTACCTCCATGCTGTGGCCAAGATGATCGCCCTTTTTTACAACTTGTTTACACAATAAATTTGCCCTATCGCTTATTGATTTGGGGGTATGGAACATGCCGGCAATTTGTAGGTCGGAATGTAATGAAAGGCCTTGATGAGAGCTCTGTTAGATGATGGAAGTTTAGAGTGTCGATTGCGGTATAGCGGTTATCCACCCACCTCATCCAGTTGTCGCGCATCACCGAAAGACGTTCTTCTAACCTAGGTATGAAGATCACCACTGCAATCTACAAGTGGTTTTCGGCTGCTCCGACACGCTACATGTTTATGGCAAGTGAGTCGTGAGCGATGTCGATCACCCTTTCAGCGGCAGCAAGACCACATTCTTTTTCCTTTCAATTTTTTTACCCAAAACCGTTTGTTTCGACCCTCAGATGCGGTTGCAAAGGCTGTTACGTATCATAATTTGAAAGTCTAAGCAACAAATGCCAGCTTGAAGGAAGAGCATGGTCGAGAGAAAAAGGTCAATGAAAATTCTTATCTCAAAAAACTTTTCTTTGACTTTTTTGTGCGATTCTTGCTCTGTGAGGGAGGGGTCGTATCTTGTCTTGATCCAAACTTAACCCTCTTCCATTTACCACAGAAGTCATTTTTCCTCCACCAAGCTTGCTTCAAACTTCCTGACCCTTACCTTAACCCTAAACGTTCATAAGGAAGACAAATATACCGCTTTTGTGGTCTTGGCATATATGATTTTCTCAATGCTTTTTATGATTCCAAAATTTAATCCATACGCAAATTATAAGCAACCAACTTTTAATGCCAAGTCAGAATTACCCATTTGATTATTAAAAATCTGATTTTTTTCAAGCTAGCGATTTTTACTGTGATAAAACAAGAATTCATTTTCTCTACAACCCGAAGGCTGAAATCTTATTGCGAGTCCATCGGCATAATCAGTTAGCAGTTCAGGACTGACCATTAGTGATTGATAATTTAGGTTTAATTTCAGACCGGTCAAAGGTCAAAGGCATAAATAGTGACGACGAATCGAATGGATTGAATAGTAGAAGATGACAGACAACTCGCAGAAGTCCTCCTCTAAAGCGAACTCGAGGCAGCACCAACCGTCGGTGGCCAGCACGACCAGTGCTTCTACAGAAACACCAATGTTGTCAAGCTTGCTTGGCTTTTACAGCGGCCCTCATTACGAAGCCAAACTAGTAGGGCCATCAAGCGTTTTACCCCTTGCTGATAACCAACCAGGACCGTCCACGGCTGGCACCTCTAGTTACTCACATTCATCTCTGCAACAGCGTTCCGCAAATCATTGAGCAATCCTCCAGCATTCAGCGGTTCACAGCGATTACACAGCCTCCAAATCCAGGCCAGAGTGGTATTTTCCCCTCAATTTAATCTTCGCTTCGCTCGCTTCGTATTAATTCTATAAGTCATTACGCTGTCCTCCACATTATATTTAGACAAGCATTAGTAGGTAGCTTAGCCCACTTAGCTTATCTTAAAATTCTATCCGATAATTATGTTATTTTGCAGTCAGCACATTTTAAGACCATAATGATAGTTGAAGACACTCAGTCTCTGCGTTTTAGACTTAAGAAATAGAAAGAACTTAACACAAACCACATTGCAATTAAGCCAAGCACTATAATGATGGGAGAGAGAAAGGAAGGGACATCAGCGCAGTCTGGATCTTCGACAGCGTCGTCGTCATCGTCGTCATTCCCGATGTGCTTGCTTTCTCTATACGAAATATCGCCTCATACTCCCTCGGAACCATCTTAGAGACACCGCAAAAGCCCGATACACCCGCACTCGATGACTTTAATCCTTCAACGGCCTTACGTCTCTCCCATCTCGGGATCAGTCGAAGAAGGGCCGATAGAGATGCAGCCTTCATGGTCTAGGCCACAACGTGAACCCTCTAAGGAGCAAGATTCGTTATTGCACCTCCCAGTGCCAGTGTCTCTACGGTCTCGGCAATCATGCCTGGAAGGTTTGATAACATCCGCTCCCGAAGTTCGAGTACTTGCTGATAATACCTTCAGAAGAGAGATAACACATCCAGTTGGAACAACTACGACTGTATGTTCCGAGGGTAAAGATGGACTGTCTGGTGATGGATGTCTAGTTCCGTTCTAGTTCCTCTGATTCATCACGACCATTTCACGAGGGGTGCCATCGAGAATCTGCATGGGCAACACAAGTTAAAAGCTCCTTCTTTCCATTGAAGGATTTCATGTACTCCCTTAGTGATCTCTGATTTCAAGATGGCGTTCCAAGTAGTAGCAAATTTCTACTTAAAGAGGGACGGAACCTATAGAACCCACAAGCGTACCTGTCGTTGAAAATTTAATTGACACCTCTGTTTATTTTTATTTTATTTTTCTTTTTTGTGATTTCTAGTCTCTTATGTGGTACCGAGGGGACTTTAACGAGGCAATTCAGAAAATGGGTGAATGCAGGCTCCGTGAAATGCAGCCTCTGTCATGGTGTACTAAATTAAATCTGGAATTCCGTACGCAGCAAATCCATTTGCCATGTGTCTAGATTTCCATGATTGCGATGACCTAATCCTTGCTTCCATGGGTACAGTTTAGTTCAGTTTGCATCACCAGGTAATGATGCTCGAGTCAGCAATGCTGTGCAGACTCATCATTCAAGGGTTGCGAAGCACCACTAACCTGCGTAAAGGCCAATCAAGATACTCGGTCTACCGATTTATTAGCTCCTCGGAGGATGTATATTCGCAGCTACTGCGTCGTCGCGCTGTGGACTTGAATGAACAGTTACTCAGTAGCAGTAGCGCTGGCCACGCAACCGTCGATGTTCTCTTTCTAATCAAACCTTGCAATTCCACATTTTGTCAGTATCTTTCTAATAATAGCTTATTTTTAATTAGTGCTTCTTCATGCACACCTAGGTGTGGATTATAATGGCGAGTTGGATGATGAGCAGAAGTCGGTCATATCTGCTCTTGTCTACGTCGATCGGTGTTTACTTCAACAGCGACAGCCCTAACTGGCAATGAGCGACTCAGAAATGTTTTGGTTCACTTTGAGTCGATTCGATTCGATTCGACTTTTCATGCGCAGTTTTCTGACCGAGGGTTACCTGGTTGAACCAGCGAAGAGGTACATTTATCTGCCGCTACTTCAATGCATCGCGCCTCGACGGGCTCGTCCGGATTGGACGTCATGCAACTTTTGCCGGATAAAACACAGCGTCTGTAAAAACGCAGTCGATACTCATGCTCAGTAACTTGTTGTGCCCAAGTCTCCTGGTTTGACGTTCACTAACATAGTTAGTGTCTTTTGTTCTTTGTAGCCACCCAGCCAGCGTTGAGGTGATTTTAACCTAAATTCTGCTCTTATATTACTCTCGACAATGTTGGTTGTAATAGAAGTAATAAACCGCCTGATTCGGAATAAGATGAACTCTTGCTGGCATAAGATGAATTCTAATGTAATTGTGGTAGTGAAGCTAACGATTTAATTTAATTACAGAACAATTAATGAATGACCTCAGAGGCTTTTTGTAATTTAGGTGTGCCACATGCAAGCTAAGGAGACAACACCTAACTAGACTACATGAAACATTTGCTTTCAAAAGACAATGGTGTGGCGAAACATTGATTGCAAGTGGTGTTCAAACGCACGACTAAATCAGTAGGAGTGCTTTAGAAATAATGGGAATCCCTAGTGTCATCTGGAGAAATCAGACTCAATTTCCCCAGTTGTCATGCTTTTCGGTGCTTGTCGTTCTAGGCTGATGTAATGACTCCGCATTTTGCAACACAGGTCACAAATTTCACCCTTATTTGTGGCAGAAGGGGAACGAGTTGTACGCATGGCTCTTACTTACTGGCACACTAGTTACTATCCAGGGTTCAATAAAAGTGATCGGCCCGAAATCCAAGTGGGCCACCAGAACCTCTTTCTTTGAACTGTCTGCGCATCTCGATCGTCGTCCGTTGTGCTGCTAGCTTCTTATATACACCACAGTCAAATGGAAGTCTCCATTGAAATCCCTCATTTAATGTGTAGAGTATAATTTTCATCACAGCGACCTTGTTTATGGAGATGGAATGCAATTTGACATTTCTTTTTACACAGTGGATTTTGAACTGCAATGAACGAGCTAAAGTGTAAATTTCCTTCACAGTAGTAGTGCACTAGTGTAGTGTCCATCTCAGCCATATTACTAACTCAGAAAGTCCTAAATACCTTTTTGACATACCGTAATGCTCGTCCTGTTGGCCGCATTTTCATTTTCAAACAGCTGATTCAACTTGCATTGTGAGATGATTTGCAATAGCTTAAGGCGTTCTTGCCAGCATCTAGAAAAAAACACGAAGTTTTCTTTGACGACAAACGTTAAATCTTTACTTCTGCAACTTCCCCCTATTCTTTATCACTTTTCTATAACGTTAGAAATTGTTAAGGAAAACGACGAGTTATATACATTCCTGATGCTTTTGAATTTCTAGCTTCTTATAGTCAAATAAACAATAAGGCGACCAGCCATCTTATCTCTAGCCGTTCGTTCCAACTATAGTTGGAAAACGCACGTTATAGCCAGCGATGACTAAACTGTGGCCAAAACAGATCTTTGGGCATTTCAATCAGTTGTGCTCTTGATGATCATGCGATTTTCTGTATATTTTCTATTAAAACTAATGAAACTGGAATGTACTGCTTCCTACTTGTGTTTGAAACACGATCAAGTATTTTTAAAACTATTTTGTTGAGTAATTTTGCATAATTACAATCCTGCATTGCACGGATGTGCGATAAATTCAGGTAAATGTACTGTTCAAGGTAGTCACAAATTTAACACAGACTTTTTTATGGGATTTTTCAAGTAGTCGCCTTTTTTCTTGGATTTTAATGAATTTTAGACAATGTTATTTAAATTTTGAATGGTGTATCCGTCAGTGCAACAAGGCCTCTTTTGTATAAACTGAAAAATATACACCGGTTATATTAGGACTCATTAATGTTCAAATAATATTCATTGCAAGATCTTCTGTTTTGTGTTGACAAGCCAATGTCACCAATGTTCCATATTTTTGCAGAAAAATGAGAAAAAAATATCCTGAAAACGAAAACACAAATACAAATTAGTAAAATTCTCTGTGTGATATTTGCAATTATTTTAAGTTTTAGCAATATTAGATCGTGTATCGAATATCTTTTCGTCTTTGTCATGGTCAGTATGGCACAATACTTTACATTTTAAGTAACTCAGATCAAACTTGTAAATGCATGACAATACTTTCTATTGTGTTTCATATGCAGTACATTTGATGCTCCTAAAGCAATAAATTGAAAGAGACTGGGAATCGAAGTAAAACAAAATGATCAAATAAGCCAATCTACTGCAGTGGTATTTTAAGTAAATATCGGAGTTCTACATGGTTCAATAAAAATCTATCATGTTTTTGTTAATATTAAAACAGCACCATCGCTTTGATTTGCAACATATGTCGCACTTTTATATAAAAGGCATTTCTGCAAGTACAAAATTTATATACTTGTGTATAAAGTCATGAAACAATGCAAGATTTTTTAAATTTTCTTCTTGTGAAGAAATCAGATTTAATTCAACGGTCCAAATTAAGAGATTTGCTTCGGAAGACTTTCATGAAATTTGAATTCATTACTGAACTTTTTTATGCAAGTAAATTTTCTGAAAAGTGAGTTTTCGAGAGAAACCCTTCTCCATCTTTTAAGAATCCCATTATTTTACTCCTCTCTTTCTACATAGTACACATGTGGTGTTAGCTTTTTCGGAATATTAAGGAATCCTTTTAAAGAGGAGTAAACATGAAATGATTACATGTTTCCTTACTGTATTTTTGGGCAGATATATGCAATTCACAGTACTATAAACAAGTGTACAGTTGTTTTCCTGCAAATATACAAACTTCTTTTTGGAAATCATTCCTGCATCGGAAGCAACGGCAATAACACTGCACAGTAAACAAATTCTAGTAAATTTTCTACATATGAGCAGGAGCGTGTTTAGCAGGTTCATTCTCAACCAAGAGAACATGTACTCTACTAATCTGATTCTTACTGCAATTCTGGGCTTAGTAGTTGGGATATACAGTACGAAAACGTCCCTAGCACAACATTACTGTCCCGCTTAAAAAAAAATTTATTTCTTTGTAGCCGATCATACGCCAATAATCCAACAAGTCAACAGTAAAATCGCAGAGGCTTTCAGACGCATTTATTATGAAAATAGATATTTTCTTACCCACTACCCGGCAAATGATGAATTTCCGGTCAGTCTGTCGGAAGTCATCACATTCCAATACAACTTACCTTTGTGAAACGTCTATTAGTAGAATTAAATTCCGCGAGTATAGGGTAAGTGTGAGTTGCTTGACTTTCATATGTTTTTCTCCCATGTTTCAAGACATTAAATTTGCGTGATTTTTTCACCTATAGTACTTAGGTCGAAAGTTGGTCTTTTGGAAAAAAGCGATTCGTCTGGAGGACCTACGCTTTAATGCCGTATATACTCTGGAAGAAGACGGCGACCTGCGCTTGAAAGAAACGAGGTCCTACTCTGCTGGCGTGTGTAGTATCCCCTTTGGGTACTTTTTACATGATTGCACCAGTTTATTAGATTTTTTGCAACAAAAAGTTGTAGACGTCTAATTTGATCTCCTTAAAACAATTCGACTGGCTTTTGATTACCGTTGCTAGCATCTGTTTTTTACTAATTCTAATTGCTTCATGGACTACAGTTTGAGGTGCTTAATTAGTTGAATAATTGCACTTTTAACTATTTTATTCATTTAATTCCACCAATTAAATAAAAGATAAAGCCTCTGATAATTAATTCTTGTTTCCATTCGATTTTTCTACAGATTCGTTACTAGATATTTCACTTTATCTTCTAATTTTTTTGAACTCGTCGCTAGAATTCAATTCTCTTCATTGATTGGGTTGCATCATTTCCAATGATATTATCATTTTTCTCCCCTAGCTTAAATATTCTCGGAGAGTTAATGAATGCCTAGCATATTTTGCTAATTTGTATAAAATTTATGAACCTAAGATTTCGAATGTGAAATATTCCTCTTACAATTCTTTTTTTAAATTTTTTTAACTTTTGAGTAGTCTTGTCCTCATTAGGAGCCACATTAGTTATCGGTCCGTTCAAAGGGTTAAACGGCTGTAATCAACAAATTCTTTGACCCTCGAAATTGCCAGGTCCAGTGGTTGATTAATGATTTCCATGAACCCAAGACATAACATTTCACATTTCCAAGGACTTTCTAAAACATCTGTGGTCTAGGATTATCGGGATCTTTCGTTTACTGAATTCAGTGCGATTTAGTGAAGTGATCGTGAATCGGGAAACCAACTGATGAACCAGAGAAAAATATGCACATTGATACTTTTCGATTTTTCATGTTAATAGTTGGTACGACATTAAGGCGATTTAATTGGATTGCTCTGATACCTACGACAAAACCAAAATCATAATGGTGTGTAATATCCATTTCCATTGAACTTTTTGCAACGATTTAAGGGATTATAATGCATATTTGTGCTAACTAAGTGAAGCAAAACAATATATATATGGTGATTAAATTTTAATTGAATTTAGCCAATAGGTAAAGTACAATCCTGACAAATAATACTACTTAAATTTTACGAAATTCCAGATTCAATTTGAAAGTGCTTCATGAGTTTTGCTTATTATAGTAATATTCGAATAAATTATTGTTATTTATAATCGCTTAGGAGGTAAAAATTAAAACGCGATGACAGGCTACTTCGGATGGTCCTGTTATCTCGCATCTTTAAGCTCAGGCTAGTTCCGCTGTTTCTCGTAACTGCTTCACCATTTCAATTTGACTACCTCATTATGAATAATGTCTAACTTCAGATGAACCTGTGACCCCTCTGTGTTTTTCTTGGGTATGTATGAATCGCGGCTATTTGCTAAAAATGAGATAGTTGACACGGAGGCCTATCTATATAAATTCGCAAAATGGAGTCACTTCCATTCCGTGGCCTCCAAATATCGGTCGTTTTTGTCCACATTGTTGATGAAATACTGCATATAACTCACAGAAAGGGGAAGGAGTAATTAGGCTCTACCCAGTGATGATTAAATTAATGTGATTTTAGATGAAGCAACACGCGGCCT
The DNA here is from genome assembly GCA_030710315.1 of Anomotaenia brevis. Lineage (NCBI taxonomy): Eukaryota > Metazoa > Platyhelminthes > Cestoda > Cyclophyllidea > Dilepididae > Anomotaenia > Anomotaenia brevis. The sequence continues at coordinate 10,671 of JAUOZQ010001178.1, forward strand.
CATTGCCGAAGAGCTACGGCCCTATCTTTTTTAGATGATACTAAAGAACAAATATGTATGGGTAGAAGTGCTCAAGAACCTGTCTAAAATTGCTGTTTCAACATTTCATGAATTTGATGTACATTTCTGGCTATTGAGCGCATGGCACGATTGTTTTATTAAGCTAAGCGATTTCATTTTACCTTATCGATTTCATTGATCCTGAGTAAGTGAACACAATCAAAAGATTAAATTCATTGGTTTTTTAGTCACCCTCAGTACCCTATTACCTGCTAGTCTCACCTATTTTAAGATCAGCAATAAACCAGGTGCGATCATGAAATAACTATTGGCGAATGGCCGACCTGATCTACCATTCAAACCTAAATTAGTCCTTAAAACAAATATGTTAATATCGCATGACTGAAGACTGATCAAAGTGTCATTTCTAGAGCTGCGCGTAGAAAAGAGAGGCTGAGAAGGAGGGGGTGCTGATAATATGGACATGTTTATGCTAGCAAAATCTCTGTAATGTGATGTAAAATAAAGTGTTTGCTGTAATAAAAGCCCTTCCAGTCCTAGGCGTGGGTAATCATCGCGCAGCGAAAGAGCCATCTCCAGTTTGTGTACATCGTCACTTTCAAAGTGCCTGCGCAACTCCAAATAATTCTTTTTCAAAGGGCTTTTCTCGTATAAAATCCTTTCCCTCACCGTGTTATAAGATTCTAATGCTGCTTTTTAAGTAATTTGAATTTCATGTAACGCATTATCAAATAATCCACCATATTCACTCAATAAACGTATTTAAGAATGAAACAGATGTTTAGTTAAATTAGATGATAAGCTGCTTGAACCAGCTACAAGGAAAGTTAATCAAGGTAACCAAGAAAATTTTTAGCCATATCAGGCCTATTTGATTTTGATGTTCAAGAACTAATGACGTTTCTGTAAGTCACAAATCGACTCTGCTTCTATGCCACTCCATCAGACATCGTTACGGATTTCTCCCAACTACATTTCTTGGTTGTTTCCTGTACCAGTAATTTGTGACTGGGTGTTTCAAAGATTTGTTATTTGACTGGTATACGTGCGATCTCATTAAACAGCCATGGAATAAGCAGCTCTGGGGTAATGTTAGTAGCGTTTCATATGTGTGAAAATTAAATAAAGATTCAGAGGCATTAGTGAAGAAAAAGAACTCCAATCCCAAAATAAAAGGTACCAGACAAAGACTTTAAAATTAATGGCAATGAGCAATGCTTTTATAGCGAAATTTGGGGAAATTGTTATCTATTAATTTCGCTATGGAGTCACGAGTTGCATATTTTTTGCATTCGAAAGTTAATGGTCGAATACCGCATTTAAGGATTCATAAAATACTTAAACTAATTTCGGTGGTAAAATTGTAGAACATTTCAATGATAGACGGAATCAGATAATCCACTCGTGAGTAATCGTGTTTCCACCTTTGCAGTTGGATATGTTGAAGATATCAAGAAATGTCCCGAGCGCTTCATGAGGATGGAGAACACCGGAGGCTGCAATTGGGTGGTGTGCAGGAACCCCCAGTGCGGTTACCGATTCTGCTAATATGCCTCACCCACTGGTGATTGTGCTGCAGCTCCTTGCCTGGCTCTTCGCTGCACCTAAACAGGCATCTCATAGCTCGATTCCACTTCTAATACAACAATTACCTCAATGAAATGGCCTTATTGAATCGGGAGATTGATCACACCCTGAAAATCCACTCAGACTGTTGTTGCAAGCTCACTCATTTTTGCTGCCATTTTGACAAACAATATTGATTCGTTTCCTACCTCTTCAACCAAAGTGACCTCAAGAGTGCCACCGATAGGCTTTCGTGGTTTCTTTGAAACATCCCCGAGGGAGAAGCGCCAATCGAAGTGGAAAAGATGTAACGTCTTGCTTACTACTGCAAGCACCGTTGTGAGGTTGTCACCGAGCAAATTCGAGAGGATTATGCGAGGAATAGGTGGAAGTATATTACTTTCGAGTGAATAACGCCAATTGTGATGGAGGTTGTGTAGTAGTTTATTTTCTGTTTATATTCGTTTTCCCCTTTTTTCTACTCCGCTAAGTAGATTTTGTGTCTTTCGAACCCAAATTCGATGGTGTTTCAGCAGTTCGCAATAGTGGGAATCTGATTTAAAAGGTGTATCAGCGTAAGATGCAATTAATTTACCTAAATAGGGAATGTCATAGTAGTTTCCCCAGCAAACGTCATCGAAATAATTTGTCAAGCAAGCAAAGAGATGTAGGTTTAGATGACCCCATTGATAAAGCCCCATTTGTTGACTTTCTAACCGATTTCGTTAGGACAATTTTGCCATTGCAGAGCGGTTTTTCAAATACTAAAATATCGCCTTTCAACTAAGTGCATCCTCAGGAATCCTTCGCTTTTGGCTTTAATGCAGGTATTTTCTATTGTATTCTATCCTTACGAATACAAGCATGAATGAAGTTGTGCAACTGTTTTGGCCATTTATTAGAGATAAATATGACAACCTGTGTTTTCTAGTGGAATCATTATTTCTATTCATCTTCATGCATGCATTTCAGCCAAGAGTTCGTAGTTGATATATTGTGTTGTAATAGAAGTATCACCTATTTTTGAGCACTAGTTTAATACTCGTATTATGCCTGAAAGTGTACCTCACCAGTAAATGAGGTATCCAGACCAGTGCAGACCGACATGTCCCAAGTTCACTGTGCCTTTGTTGCATTCGCTAGCAATTCGACGCACGCAATAAAAGAACGGTGAATTTGGGACACGTCGGTCTGCACTGGTCTGGATACCTCATTTACTGTGGAGGTACGCCTTCATATAAGCGCTTCTATTAAACTAGCGTTCAAAAATAGGTGATAATTTTTAGCAACACGTGAGGCACCTGCTGGTCAATTTATTATAATAAAAATAGTCCATGTAACAAGGAGGCATTAGCAAACCTGCTAGACATCGAAAAGAGATGGCATATTTTATTGTTCTTAAAATTGTCTTGTTTTAACTAAAGATTTTGCCTTTCTAAAGCCCGCATCTGCCTGTGTCCTAAAGTTTGCATGTTCTAGCAAAATGAGCATGATAAGATAGCTTCGATATTCATTTTGTCATGAATTCATCACTACATTTTTTGATTTTGTGGATCAGAATTACGTGCATTTATTATATCAATCTATCAATTTGGAATGGTCTTCTGAAAACGTTTTGTTTAACGCTCACTTAGTTGTCAATAACATAGCCACTCTCTTTGATGCCTTTTAGGTTATCCTCTCTCTCACTCTTAAATTTCCCTCACCATTACCACTCACCCTATCCCACGCCACTTCTACTGACCCTGAATGCTTCCATCAGTTGTGATGGTGCAACATAAGAGAGTGGAAAAGTTAATAAGGGTGGAATGTCAGCACTACAGGCATTTTCCCAAGTACGATTTCAAGCAAGATCAAGAAATTATGGCTGTAATTCTTTAGAAATGAGCCCATATACTACCCCAGCGAAACCTCGACGTTTCAGGCGATTTCAAATATGCTAAAGCATTTCAGGTGATATTTTACGTGCACACTATTGTAACTTTGAAACAAAATTTAGTCTCTCTCAAATTCTCCGAAGTTGTCTGACAGCTTGTAAACCAGTTGTGGTAAATGGCACTGTACAAACATTTTGTGCCTCTCTCACGTCGTCGTGCTGGTGGTGATGGTGCTGGAGGTGTTAGAGGAAGTTATGTACAGCGACGCCAGTAAGGGAGCTGTGGCAAGCATTGCTATGTGGAGCATTTGCACAGCACGACTTACGTCGGTTGGGTGGTGGGGTTGTAGGTTATCTGGTAATTATGCAGGCTAGATGAACTGTGAATAGAGAGTGTGGTTTGGTGCAGTGGAAATGCGAGCTAAATCTCCGAGCAGCCTTGTGGAAAAGTTGGCTATCAGGTTGTTTCCAAGGCCTATTTAGCAGTGAATCGGGGACTAGGCTCGGTGATAAGCCTTTGAAGCGGGAAAGCTAGTTGAAACAGTGCGTTGCCTCGTAGCCGTAGTAGCTGTAAGAAAGGAGCCACTCTCTAATGTAAGTTGAAAATTGTCATCTTCACACATGGATCATCTAGCACAACACACAAGCGATGTTGTTCTCAAGGCGTCGCAGTCTCTTTTGCAGTGCTTTTTGTGTCTCCTGAAGATGAGATAGAAGTTGGAATAGGTGGCGCATATCTATCTTGGTTTGGGGATATGGCCAAAAATAAATTTGACTAGACAGTCCGAAAGGTTGGTTCCAGCCTCATAACTGGTCAGGTTTGTCTCGACAGTTCTTTAAGAAAAATGGATTGCTTCTAAATGCTCCTGGAAGTAAAACTTTCCTTGTTCCACCCGATAATCACCATTTTTTTAAAATTGTTGGATTTACTTCAGTCGTAAAACCATATTTCATTTTCTTCATTTCTCTCCTTTGACTTTCATTATACATTTTGATCTGTATATTTACACAATTACTTGAGTATATCATTACAACGTCATTTTCAAATCCGATCTCATATGTCAGAATTAGTTCTTTATCATATTCAAATATTCTAATTTGGTTTTCGATCCAATGGAAATTAAGTTAATAACTATTTTAAACCAAAAACTAACTAAATGGTGCACCTGAATTTAAATGAATTTATTTTAAAGACTAGCAGTATGTAAAATATAAGTAAAATTTCAAAGATTAATTACTGTAATGAAGATGATTAATCTATGAGCCTATAAACTGCAAATTACAGTTTCACTTCTCTGATATCATAGAGCGGAATCATGACATCTTGTCAAACGAAGACGAAATTAGCATTTCAAAAAGAGTTGAGTTGCTCTCATTCAAATAGTTCAAGGGCGCGAACCTGGGTTACCCTTACTGAGCATGTAGAAATACTCGATCTAGTACTTTCCTTTCAACATTTTACCCATAGTGAATTCTAGCATCTTCTGGGGAATTAGCGCTTTAGAAAATTGGCTTAGTTTGATTTTTCTAAATAGATGCACTAATACGTTAATAAAAGACAAACTGTTTATATTTTGTGTTTTATCGCTTTCAAAATTACCAACTAACCGCAAACCGGCTTTATAGCCTAAAGGGCAGCGAAATTCACTGATACCCATGAAGCTTTCCTTTTGTTAAAACGTGGAGGATTGGCTGCCTTTTCGAGGCCATGTTTCACAAGGCATATTTATAAATAATGAAAGAAATGCTTCTACAGCAATGAAGGCATAATTGCATGCTATGGTAAGTTTCGCTTAGTCGGAGGCTTATTTCTGATTGTCGCAGTCGGATGTTGCCGTGAGAGTAAGGGTAGAGGTGGTGCATTGACAAACAACGGAAATAAAGATGTTTCTGACAAATATTGAAACAGCAATACACCATAGGTAAACAAGTTGTTGGAAAGCCACTATTCGGTAACTGGTAGGGGAATAGCGTCCATTTCCAGTCCAATCAACAGCCTCTTCCTCAGGGTTAGATTCCCATTTAACGACAGCGTCAAGCCTGTGCTCTTATTTTCAACGCCCACGCTGGATGGAGTTTCAACGACTAGAGGGGGATGCAGCCTCCAATGAGAACAGACGTTGAGTACGGCACTCACAAGGTAGGTGGGGGAAAGAATAGCTACCTTCCGGCTGCTACGGAATTGTGAATGACCTATTTTCGCCCATGCTCCCGAACACGAAGGCGTATTCATTGTCGAACTCCAGTGCCCACATGCGTTCAATGTTGGCTGAAGTTCTCCTTTGTCCGCTCAATTCCCACCGAGAGGAACGTTGTTGCTGGTTGGAATTGCAGCCGAACCGAGTGCGAATCGGCAGCAAGTTCCAGTTGACTGGTTCGATGAAACACGTTGATGGAACCATCTAATGAATGCGTTTAGTTAAGTCGAGAAACGGATCAAGTAAACGCGTCCTATCGGTAAACTGGCGACTAGCTAGACGCTTAGGGCTTCTTTTTCCAGTCTGTCTTTCTGGTTCTACCAAACTGTTTTTCCAACTGCTGGCCATCAGCTCTACATGAATTCCTCTCAACATCTTTCGCTGAAACTGCAGAAACTGTAGCACATGTGAACCAAATGTGACTATCCCATGGTATTGCTTCCCCTGTGGTATTAAAACTGGATCCTGTCTTCGTTTAACGAAGCGGCCAAATATTGACTCAACGGAGAGACAACTTGTGTAACTTACGAAGATCGGATTGTCGATTAACCGCAATAATTCAAATTTAGCATATTCTACAAAATATAGATTATACAATAACTTTTGGCTTTTCATGCAGTCCCTGTGAGATTTTCTTCATTCATCCATCACATTTTTTTAAATCGTGATTTACCAATAAACCAGA